>CM021102.1:590918973-590953201 GCA_007115665.2 Sequoiadendron giganteum
ACATGGGTGACCAGGGGCCAAAATTTTTTTGCAGGGGGGCCGGATTTTTGCGACGACGGCCTCCAGGCCGTCAAATTTATGCCCGTGAACCGCTGACGTCAGCATGACGTCAACGTCTGTACGGCCCCTCCTTGCCCCTCCTAACCCTAGTTTTCTCTAAAGAAGTAGTTTTTTTCTTTTTTGCATAACTTGGGCATACGGTATCGAAATTGGGCAAACGAGATATCGTTGAAAAGCTGGTTCCGAGTACTTTCATTTGGTGTAGTTTATTTTTCAGTATTTTCCTATTTTACTGCATTTATTGCTGGTTGAAGTCAGATGTACTTTTTATGCTTCCGAGCTCATAACTTTTTGCCACGATCTCCGATTTTCGCTATCTTTGCGGCGTTGGAAAGGTATTGAGGAGCTCTATGTTGCTGTCCATGCACTTTTTTCTGTATCTATCACAAGTTTTTCATTATTCCAGATTTGACCCAATGGGTGTTTTGGAGATTACTTGGATATTTTGACAGTTGGGAGAGTGCTTCTTGCATCTTTGCACTTCATTTTCAGTGATACTTCATTTAATAATCGACTGTTGCTTCATAGATTCTAGAGTTGTTCCCGTTTGGAGCTTTCGAGTGTTCCGTGGCATCGGGTCTGCTGTTGTATCATTATGATTCTGATATGGTTTCGTGTAGACAGAAGTATCTTTCCTTGCTTGCCAGATTGCGGTTCCAGTGTTACTCTACAGTGTTCTTCCAGTGCTTCTTTGCAGCATGTCATATCATTGTAGGGGTTTTGTCCCACTGGGTTTTCCTCCTCTACCTCTTTCTTGCATTTGTAAATGGGTACCTGATCAGGCCTAGTTGTCGGGACCCATCTTTTCTTGCATGCATCTTATTCTAGTGTTTTAGCTTCTTCCTAAGTTCATCTTAAGGGGGGGTGTTAGAGTAATAATTTTATTACGCTTAATTAATTACATCATACTGGTTAATTAATTAAGTCACTTATTCCTCTAGTTGCTTAAGCTAAACTTAGGCGCATTAATAATTATTTATTAATTATTAAGTGTGCACACTAGGGTTTCATTTAGGGTTTCCCTTTTAGGGTTTCTTGATCTCCTTCATAAGGATTGATCTCTTTGTAATAACTGAGATTCTGATAATGCATTTTACACTTTGAGGTTTGCAGAACATCTTCTTGGTTTTGCATGTCTTTTGCATGTGACAGGTATCCATTTGCATGCAGGTGATCTTGGATTCTAACACATATTAACTAGAGGCCATCTTGTGTTGTTTCATTGCGATTCTTATGTGTTTATGAAATCCAACTCCATACCTATTGGACCCTATGTATATGCTCATGAATCACTTGATTGTGATATTCTTATCTATGTCTATTTGACTAGTACTTATGAACCCTATTATGTAAGACCCCCACAAGTGTGAACCTTAGAGAAATTTGATAAGTGATAGGAAATCATTGGACCGTGCCAATAATTGATGCATAGGATATTGTTAGGGATTATCTGAAGCTCACTAGTCCATTGAGGTGAAGGATTACGAAAGGTTGCCCTACTTATGATACTGAAGAAATTGTGTAGGGAGTTACCTTATCATGCAGGTAGCTATAACCAAAGCTAACCATTGTATTAGGAGGATTAGAAGACAATCACCTATAAGACAAGGGTGATTGATGCCAAGTGCTACTCATACTATGAAGGGGATAGATGATAATATCACTTAGGTCACTAGGTAGTATATGTCAAAAGTTACTTCTTCTTGGGTGGATAGACTTGTTGTCAATGGCCTAAAGGTAATTGAAGTTGGAATCCTCCAGGGTAGATAGGTTCACTACTTATGAAAATATTACTTGTGCAAATATGACACTTGGGATGGAGGGTGGACCCCTGATCTAGTATGGGATACACCAAATCCTCTTCCTAGTAGTCTAATGGTGTCACAAGTAGTATGGGGTGTTTTCTATCATCATGATGGATGCAAAAGACTAGGGAAAATTATGGGAATCATAGTGTATGGGATACATCAACATTCCCTTCCTATGTGAGATTTTCTTAGTCTTATTTGACTGTGAATCAAGTAGTGGAATGATGCATGTAGTAGGTTGCATCTATTTCCACTTTACTAGTTTATTTTATGTAAAAATGTGATGTATTGCATGGATCATTCTCACTAGATATATGTGACATATGTTGGAGTTGTTCATTATTAAAATTGTGATGTGTGTATGAACTATTCATTGTTGTACTTGTGATGTGTGTATGAGCTAGTCATGTTGTACTTGTGATGTGCATATGAGCTAGTCACTATTGTCCCTATGATGTTTATTATTTAGTCACATTGTCTATATGTGATGTATGCTTGAGATAGTCATTGTGTGAACATGGGATTATGAAATGATATGGCCCCTAGGTGGATTTGTGTGTCTTTACACTAATGTTTTGTATGAAACCAACACTTGATGGAAAATTGTTATCATTCTATTATAATTGACTAACTTAATAACTTACACTTAAGGAATAGTCATGATTTAAAAGTGAGATCATAGATCTCATAGAAGAGGAGAGAATGTACTCCCTCTAACATTGGTGTGAGAACTTGGAAGCCTTTGATTTCCAAAAGGGGATACATAGCAATGGTCATCACAAATAAGCTCTTGAGTTTAGGGTTGGGTCTAGGGATGACCCTGATCTTGGGAGCTTACCACTTTCGTGTGTAAGAACATAAGTGGTGACATTGATTTGATGTCATCATGGTGAATGGGTAAGCTATGAAGTTAACACTTCTAAGATAGATGGAAAATGCTTGGTTAATTAAGTTGGCAATCATTGTGAATTAATTAAAAATAAATAAAAAATTAGAATCGAGGGGGAATTTTTACAATGTATTAATTTATATGGATTGCATTGACCACTTTTAGATACTTTGGTATATAGGTGTCTATTTATTTATGTAGAAAATAAAATAATTATTAAAGAACCTTGTTAATGGGGCTAAGTAGGTTAGCTCTTCACAAAATCCAAGGAAAGATATCAGATGGATGGCCTCTTTAGAGGGTTGGTGCAAAATAAACTTCAATGGGGAATCTAGGGGAAACCATAATATATTTGGGGTTGGTTTTACTTGTTTGGATATTAGGTAGGATTAGAGAAATAAATAAATGAATTTAAACAATTACAGATTGCAGACCACATAAATGATTAATAGAGAGAACAAAATTACACAGAGGCACAAGACAATTTTTTTTAACGTGGTTCACCCTTTGGGCTACATCCACAAAAACAATATTCTTATATTTAATATCCAAAAAATAATATAATTACATTCACCAAAAACACTTTTTTATGTGCTCCAAATACTTTTTTCTCTGCACTAAACCTTCTCACTACACTGGAATTTTCCACATGTTGTTCTGTGTTCCCAGAGAAAAATATTGACCTCTAGAACTCTATTCATGCAATTGTTCAATTCTCCTCACATTGTTTGATGTGTGTTTTTTTTCATTCACATGCCCATGCCTCTTGGAATTCCAAATTCTTAAAAGAGAAAATTTCTAGTTCTGGGTAGTTACAAATTGTTTTTTCAGTCAAAATTATACAAAATTTCTTCGTTAAAAATATTGATTTTTTTCTTTAGGGATGCTACCCCTAGCAACTAGGTCGTTGGGGGCATTTCCCCAATAACCCCACCATGGGCTCCACCCCCAAGCCCTCGTCGGGGGTTAGTCCCCTCGGACCCTGCAAGAGGGGCTTCGACCCCCTTTTACTCCTTTGTTAATTATTTTGGGAGGAAACCACACATGGAAAATTGGCCAAAATCGTAACCTACAACATGATTTGGCTACACACACCAACATTACTTTGAGATATCATGAATGAAATATAGTTGGTGTCACCTCAAAGGGTTTGAGGAAAGGAATGAACAGTAAAGTAGAGGCCTTGATACTCCTAATTGGCCTACAAATTTTTTATCAAATAGGTATAACAAATAATAGATTGAAGGATGTCCCCATATCATTATAAATGCAATAAGGAAAAATGAGACTCATAATTAAAAATTTTAAGAATTTTAAGCCAAAATTGGCCCTTACTTAACAATCTTGAGGCCCACACAATTAAACATGTGTATAGATAGGGGAACACTCATGTTGATGTGTTGGCTAACTATAACATTGATTATGATACAAGGCTAATTTTTGGGATTGAAATACATTGTTGGAAATACAATCTTCCCTCACTATTTATTAATGATCCATTCCTCCTAAAATGCAAGCTTATGTCCTCAATGATGTAAAATAGTTAAAGTGTATACAAAATACTTTTTCCTCTCACAAATGTTAGGAGGATACTTTAGAATCATGGTTTGTGATGTATCAAAGTTTTTTAAGGAACCCCCTTTCACTCTTTGTAGAATGCTAACAAGTGGATGCTTAATGGACACTAATGTGAGACTACACACCAAGCAACACCAAATATATTTCATTGGTGATATTTCATACCCACTGAGGCTAAGTAAAATATTTAAAGTATGAATGGTGACTATAGTGCATGTTATTTTAATGGTGTTAGGTGACATGTTCTTCTCAACTAACTACATCTATTGTGTAAATATTGATGTCACTTCAATGTTTGTGGGTATCTCTCTAGAATCCAGGGAATCAATTGTTATGGCTAGGTTGCTTTTCATGGCCTTAATAAACCCCCACTATTGTCAATGCATCAAACCAGTGTTAGAATTGGTTATCCCTTAGTGTATTTTTTGTGTTGGAATTAAGATGTGGCCTAAGTTAGGTCTTATTGTATCTTTTCCCTAGGTTCCTTTCATCACTTCCACTATTTTCTTTGATAATGATACTCAAAAAAACCAATAAAAATGAGGTATTTCTTTCTTGTTCACTATGGGTCTCCAAAGTGTTAGTGGGGGTATCCCATCATCACTACCATCATCTTCTTTTTCTTTGTCAATAAATTGAGTGTCACGAGAAGGAAATATAACAAGAGTGAGATGAGGGAATTTGTCAATGGTGGTGGGCATGATGAGACCACCCTCGTTGAGAATGATCCTTGAATCTTCTCATAATAGGCTATAAAATCATGATAATGAGCATTGTATTCTCCATGAGAAGATTGATTATGTCCTCAATGAAACCCACAAGGTAGAGAGTGGTATTGTCTATAGGTAGGAGTTAGAGGGACTTTGGAAATAATACATATGGCATTGCCCAAGTGATCCAAAATCACTTGAACATGTGTCACCTCTAGTGTTACCTATTTGGATTGCACCTAGATGTACATAAGAAAATTAGAAAAAATCATTTTCTTAGTGTAAAATTAGAAATTATAATTTAACAAAAAATTAGAAAATAAAGCAAAAATTAAAACCTTGCTCTTCTCAAAAGGGGCTATGGAGCATGGAAATAAGCATCCTATTTTGCACAATCAAATTTATTCTATCCTTGATGCTATTTATGAGGCAAAGAGAAACCATGGCTAGAGATAGGATTTAGAAGGAATCTAACAAAAATACATGGGGAATCACCCAAGTGATGAAAAATCATAAACATATGCCACGTCTAGTGCAACTATGTTAGATTGCACCTAGATTTGCATAGGAATATTAGAATTAATCATTTCCTTAAAGTGTGAAAATGGAAAATTTAGAATATTCCATATGTTGAAGAGAAATTTCACCTTGAAATCTTGTCAAATCTAAGAGTATTTAAAGGGAATCAAGGAAAATCCCCTAGTAAAATCATATGTCATGATAAATATTGAGGTTAAAAGGGTATGCGGAAATCACGAATCCAAGCCCACATAGCCTAAATTCTAGAACAAAACTAAAAATGGAGCTTGAGAGATTCTTGATGATCACAAAATGATATTGAGGATTCCTAATCCTAATATGATTTAATCTAGAACCAATTATAATGCCTTTGAAAAGAATACACTAGGAAAAATACGAAAGGTTTGGCACTAGAATAGCTGACCAAATCATTTAAAAATTATATTGTTTGGAACCCAAAGAGAATTGGAACATCCATCTTTGGTTTAGAAAAGGAACCATAAGTAGATGTGGAGAGATCTAGGAGTAGCCCTTTTGAAGCTTGTACTTATCAAATGGTGTGTGTGGAAACCATTTCCAATCTTTCCACTCATGCTTGAAAAAATGAACCCCAATCTTATGAGTAATGTTTGGAAGCATGGAATCAATAAAAAACTATAAGGTTTTGAGGTCCTATATGGATAGATGAAACTTATCTTTGGCTTCATGCAAAGTAATATTTTTTTGGTTATTCTAAAACAAATATCTACAATGAAATTGATTCTGTTTTCAAAAAATATTAAAGCATGAAACTAAAGAGTCCTAACTAGAGGCAAAAGTTGACAAGATATAAAAAGAGACCACCATAGAGAGTGTTAATTTATTAAAATTCTCATGCAAAATTTGTTTCCATTCTAGACCAACTAGGGTTCAATGGATTCCTATGCTCTCTAAATGATTTTCATCACAAAAGTACCATCAATATGGATGATCTCCTTCATGAGAAGAAGGATATAAAGATAAATCCCTTTCCAATCTTGCCTCCAACAAGGAACACTCGAAGAGATATAATGATGCATCAATATTTTATAGGTCTTGTTGCCTTCAAGAGTTGGAATAATCCATTTGGCACATAAAGATAATCCTATTGGTTGAAAAAAATTCAATCCCAACACTATAAAGTTGTGAGAGAGACAACGAAACTCTCAAGCCACCTATAAACCTCTATAATTTTCATAAGAATTCTAAAGAAAGTCATTGGGAATATTTTCAAACTTTTGATAAGAAGCTTTAGAAGAAATCTAACAAGAGGAGTATAATATGTGAGTAGCCATTAAAATATTTGAACAAACCTAGAATTTCCTTAAAGAAAGAGGCTTGGTAATCTAGTAAGCCAAAAAAAATTATTCTTGAGATAACAACCTACCATAAGGAGGATGATATGCTTGGAATGAAAAAGGAATGCCCAAGCATCGAACATTTTTTCAATAATAAATCTAGCTCCATCCAAAAATTTCATGCTAGGAAGGTTTAGGGGAAAAATATTACCTATAATATTAAGTTTTCTACAATTGAATTTTGGAGCTTGAGACTTCATAAAATATAACCAAATAGCGTAGGACCTATTTGATGTTAACTTCATCCTCTAGAATATAAATAAAATAATCATTAGAAAAACTCCCATTCACTTTGAGTTGGGGAATTAGGCAAAGAAGTGCCTTTGACCAAATTTTGAGAAACAAAATTAGTTAGAAGATATTTGAAATCCTCTACAACAAGCACATAAAGATAAGTGGTTGTTGGGAGTCACTCCTTTATTGTCAAAATTTCCCCCAGTTTATAATCAATCTAAGAAATCTTTGTATGAGTTTTCACATTTATGTTTTTCCTAAGTGTTTTACCCTATAGTTCTTTCCTAGCTTCTCTACAAAATATATTTGACCACTTCTACAATCTATGAGCTTTTTCAAAGAAAAAAATTAATTAATTTTTTAAGGAAATGAAAACCCAAGATGAGGATGTTTCAAATTGTGTATAAAGACATTTGATAGATATTTTTGGAAAATAAATATTTGGGTTTCATGAGAAATGGGGAGAAGGCCTTTCAATTATTAACGTGCAAAGAATGCATGTCAATACTATATTTTTGGAAAAGTTCCTAAAATCAATGTATCATAATGGTAAAGGTATGCTATATGTTTGATAAAACATGCTTAGTCTCTCCAAGTGTGCTATGGAAAATATAAAATGCACTTCATTCTATTTAAATTTATTTATTTTTGGCTATCATTAATATATAGCTTCCTTTGCTATTAAGAAAGTTGATTATAAATATTTATAAATTAAAATTGAGTATTTAAGGAAAAGTGGATCTTGGAATTTTGTTTATATATGGAGAAATCATAAGCTCTTGTCAAGTTTGAGTGGCATGAATTTTATACATGGAAAACTAAGGTGCAGATGAAGCTATAAAATGGGTAATAAAAGACCACAAAGCAACAACATTGATTGACCTCGAGCTGTCTAATGCATATTTGCATCATATTGATCTTACAAAAACTTCAAAAGAATTAGGGATGGTGTTAATTATTTATTTGGATCACAAGCTTCAAGTGCTAAGATGTCAATTAAACAAAAGTTCTTTGTCTTGAAGGTGAAAGAGGATGAATGTATTGCTCAACATATTAGTATGTTTTGTTCTCTTCTTAATCAAATTTCTAGCATAAATTCTACAATTGATGATCATGATGATGCAAAAGTTATTTTAAGAAGTACTATGCCTCCAATCTTTGACAATATTGTATTTACTTAAAAAATCAATCCAACCTTACAAAATGTGATTTCTTCCTTGATTGATGAAGAGAATGTAGTTGCTAAAAATTATACAATTACTAATGAAAATTCTTTGTTTTTAAAGAAGGCTAACAATTCAACAAGGAAGAACAAAAATGTAAAGTGTTACAATTGTAATCAATGAGGACATATTCTAGTGAGTTGTATTCAACTTGCTAGGGATCTTATTGATGGTAAGTTAAAGACTAATAATGTTCTGATTTCTATTAAAAATGAGATAGAAAGGTGTGGTTTTGTAGTACATGATCAATATTCTAATTATAATGATAATGAGAAATAATATATTTTAAAAAAATAGACAAAGAATATATTTAAAAAAAATAAAGTAGGTCTTATTGGAGGTTGGAGGCATCACAGGTATGAGGTCTATTATCATCTTGAGTTAGCTTCTCACTCAACGATGATACATTGAAGTAACACCAATTTGATCTTGAGTTTCTTTATGGAGCAAGGAGCGACATGCGAGTTTTTTTTTTGGTTTGAAGATATTTGAGTTTGTATCTATCCTCAAATTTGGAGAGAGGTACTAATGGATAATTGAGTTTGTCTCAATCTAGAGTTTTATAGGTTATGTTATTGTAGATAATTGAGTGAGTCTCAATTCATATTCGGTTGGTGGTTTTTCTTATGGATAATGGATTTTTTCTTGACTCACATGTATTGTTGGATAATCAATACATTTTCTTGGACATGAGAAATTTGGGGTGTTCTATGGAGACTTGGTGGATGATTCTTATGCATTTTTTTCAATTGGGATACTACATCTAGTCCATGTTGGAATATTTTTTATGTAAACCTTAGGGGTGTTGAAAAAATTAAGGTTTCTATATTTTAATAAATAACTTATTTTTATATTCAATTAATAATTACTTTGAGAGTTAATTTCAATAAAGTAGTTTAGGAAGTTTGGGGGAAGTTATAGGAATGAAATGTGTTATAATTTAATTTGCATAATGCATTGTAAAATTATAAAACATTAATATTATAATTGCACTTTGATATTTTTGTGAGAATATTATGGTTTAGTTTTACAAAATTTGTGCAAAGGTAGAGGCTCTTTGATTTTTCTATTATCAACCCAATGTCTTAGAATTTTTTTAGTGTCAGAGTTTCAAACTTGTGTTTCCCCCAATAATATTTACTTTGGCATCCTTGAGCTTTGATCTCTATATTTAGGTATGAAATTATTTTTTTCCAGAGGAAATAGAATGAAAGGATTTAATATAAAGTTTATGGAGATCCTTCCCAACCAAATCCTAGAGAGTCATATACCAATCATAAAGAAACCCATCAAATATGGAAGCTTTATCTTGTCAATTAAAAAATTTGCTTCTCAAAGATTAACAAGAGTAATAAATTGATCATAAATATTTTGCTAAGAATCATAAATCATATAATGGACAACCATGAGGCACTATTTCAAGGCATGACCACATTTTGTAGAATTCTCTTGAGCTTTGAATACTTACTAATAATGACAAAGAAAAATCATGAAGGAACTCAATAAGTTCAATCAAGAGATAGTGGTCATCTTTAATTTTCTTAATATATTGGGAAGTATGAACAGCACAAAGGGCTTGAAACATCTATTTAGAAACACAATCTCCCACTTTGAGACAATGCAAATGAACTTTAATTTGAGAAACTATATCTATATGATTATCTACAATTTCATTTTATTGATGAATCTTGACCACTTACATTTGCAAGGTAAGTGCAAAGAGATGAGATTTTATCATAGTTTTGTCTTGGTAGAGCTTCAAGGTGGTGGCCTTATACGAGATATGACAAAATTATGAGAACTAGCAACATAATTTTAAAGGAAATGAGAGATACACTTGATATCCCTATTCCACCATTCAATCTAGCCTATTTTCTAAGTAGACCAAGAATCAAGTCTCTAGAAACATTGAATGTGGATCAACATGGGCCAATGAGTTATAAAAGATGTTCTGAGGAAAAACTAGGTCTTACTAAACTTGTTTTGAGCAATTTTCCATTTAGTGTATAATTAAATAGGCGAATGGTTAGAAAGGAAAAAATTCAACAAGGGACCCAATGGAAGGGAAAAATAGCTAGAAAAAATCAAGTTCAATATTGTACTAAAATTATAGCATGATCTAGCTATTTGTACACTTTGCTAGACCATACCCAAAAATTACTCAACGTGGACCAATCTTAGTGTCTGTGGTAGAATCCCAAGTTGGGATCATAAACACCTAATTTATTACTTATGAGATACCAAAATTATATTTATGATTTATCCATTCCATGTGGAGAGTACCATCTTGATCACATTCCATCTTCACTATACTAAAGTCACTACACAAAACCCAAGTGATGACAAACATTAAATTAAACATCCAACACAAAATTGAAGATATTTCAACAACATCATTGGGGTCATAAATATAAGTAACCCCAAAGGAATGATTTTTAATATTGAAAATATTATATAACACTCTATTAGTAGGTTCACATGTAACGCCCTGCCACGCAACCCTAGAGGATGATGCAAACAACTACTTAAACAGGTTATTTTTTTTTAAGTACAATTAATATACGAGTTCGCTTCCCAATGCAACCATCCCCTAAGGTTACGAGTAGAATCTACTTAACAACCCACAACAACAACATAAAAGAACCCATAACATTTATCTACCCAAGATAATAAGTGCACATACATTCCAAACAAGATGATTACCTCAAAGCATACTAGATAACTTTCAATCCATTTATCCATAATTAAATATTACAATTACAAATCTCATTCCCCAAATGAGGCAAGTCCAATAAATAAGGTTACAGTTACAACTTCCACCTCGATAATAGATGAGGGTCAAACAATACAAGATCAACTGAAATGAAATAAAGCAAGAATTGAAATTGAATTCCACGAGCTCTCCAACTGGAAGTCTCGTCCACACAAACATGAAGAAAGAACCCAACAGATTTAGGTGCATGCCACCCAACCAAGTGGAACCAAAGGCCCACCCCCCGTGCTAGGAGATAGTAACCAGGAATCCTAGTCAAGACCATCTACCTCTAGACACAGGCTAACATAAACTGAACCAAACTGAATCAACCAATCACATGCCACACAAGCACATAGCAAGTACAACTCAAGCACCACATACGTACAACATAAGTACAACTCAAGAGCATCACGAGAAACACACAAGGACAACTCTACATGGTCACATTGCCTCTAGAAATAAAGCAGAACAAGTATGTTAAGAGAACCATACACATAATAATTGAATACCAACCATGGTCACATCAGGTATGTTACAAAAACCATACCCACAAAATTGAATACCAACTATGGTCACACTAGGTATGTTAAGGAAACCATACCCACAAAATCGAATACCAACTATGGTCACACTAGGTATGTTAAGGAAACCGTACCCACAAAATTGAATACCAACTATGGTCACATTAGGTATGTCAAGGAGACCATACCCACAAAATCAGAACCGACTGTTGTCCTAGATAGAGTGTCATCACACAGCTCATCATGGGTTATCCTTGGGAATCTTCATAGGCTCCAAACCCCACAAGAAAAGGTTATCCTGGTGACCTTTACCGAATCCCAGCCCCCATACTCACTCATGCAGAGCCAAATACCTTTCGTACAGACAAGATAGATGACCTTGCCATTCCAAGCCGTCCTATCTCATCCCAAGTCTAAACGAGCACTTGAGTCCATGAGTGAGGCATTAATATCTTGATTAGTGAGAATTTAGTGCTAATCGTCTAAATATTGTTTTAGTTATCACTTGATTAAATAACTTACAACGAGTTATCCTTGACACCACTTTGGGTGCCGGCACCCGTTACAAGCCACTCTTCTACTGGACAACACACACACACCATCCAAACATCTATAGAACCAAGGTGCAACAAACAAGACATCACAACCTCTCCTTTCTCAGGAGGCGACACAAATTGAAATGCACTCCAACACCGGAGGCAACAACCACATAACAAGGCCGCTCCTGACCGCTCCTAACAAGGAGACATACATTACAAAATTCACTCCTTTCTCAGGAGCAACAAAGATAAAACCATCTCCATACACTGGAGGTAACAACAATAACAAAAAATGCTCCTGATAGCTCCTGACAAGGAGGCACACATTATAAATTCCACTCCTTTCTTAGGAGGTAACAAAACATTCCCTTTCATGGAAATTGGGTAGACACTGACCATACACCATGCACTACCCAAGGAAATTAACAAACAGTCGACATCACAAGATGACAACCCCCAACCTCTAGGGTCTTCTGGAAGACTTACGGATTAAAGATATTTAACCCTTTCCCCAAAACATGAACTCAGAGGAAACAATCACGAAGGCAAGTTGCGAGAAATTAAACTAATTTTGGATTCACTAAACCCATTTCACTTATTAACATCAGTAATCTATTGCTCAATTAAAACTGATTTAAACATACGTCTTTTTCAAACAAGATGAAATTTAAACCAACACTTAATTCCCTAATTGCCTTAAATAATAAAATAAGCATATACTTCCATAACTCAGGACTTATCATTTAAAAAAAATAGTCATTTGCCCTTTCCAAAATAAATTGCTTTAAAAATTAATTAACCTTGTTGTAACACACATTACAGATAAAGCTAATATTTGTTATTTCAAATATAGTATCTATAATTGACTATTGCACTATAATCCAAAACTTCCTTAATTACGCTTAGATAATAATAACATATCCAGTGGATTCTACTAATCAAAATACATTGATATACAATAATTATTGTTTCCTCTTTTCCATATAACCGTTTCAAAATGAGTAACTTGTCTTAAAAGCATATTACTTAAAGTCCAAAATGACTTCTCCATTAAATGCAATATTATAAAATAGAAACAATAATTTAATTAAAGTTACCATGTTTTCATTTCCTCAATTTATCCCAAATTATACGATTAATTTAAGTCAATATTTTAATACAAGCATAAATTAAAATATGCATCTATTAAACTCCAACAAATATATTTAATATTTAAATATCAACCACACGTTAATATTCTAATATTATAAAATATAATATTAAATATTAATACATATATTAATATTTTAATATTAACGTTATAATATTAAATATTAAAAACTTTTATTTTATATAAAAAAAAAAAGAAATTTTAAAAATAAAGCCTGCATTCTTCTTGGGCCGCGCTCCCACGGTTTAGGGTTGGCCATGCCTGTCATTTTAGGGCCGGCGTTATCACTGGCCGCCATTTTTTGTAGAGGTGGAGCTAAGGTGGGTCGGCGGTGGCGGTTTACCAGCCACCTCCTAGCGGCAGTGCTGTGCTCAACAGAGCCCACCACCATTGGTGGTGGCACTGCTGTGCTAAGCACAGCCGACCACCACTAGTGGTGGCGGCTGCATTTGTCGCGGCCGTGGGTGGGGATGCGGTGGCGAAAGGGGAAGTATGGAGGGGGCCACGCTGGGCATGACTCCCTCCACCCGCCTCCCATGGGGCGCAGTGGGGGTTGAGCCCCTAGCGACCCCCAAACAATTATTATTTAAAAAAAAGCTTTCCTGCGGATTTTTAGAAATCCGCGCCTCCATAGTGGGGTTTTTTCTGTTCTTTTTTTTTTAACAGCGTTTTAAATTTTATTTTTGTTTTCTTAGCATAAGCCCAACCAAAATATAAAAATATATACAGATCTAAGATTTTCATAATCCAGTAGAACAATAAATTTTCTAGAAATGATCAAATGCATTCATATTGCAATTTTATCCTTTGAAGAACACCATTTGCAAACAATATTTCAAATATATCAATTTAAATCGAATAAAAAAAAGAACCTGGTTTCAGATGTTTGAAAAGATCCATAAAGGTGCCATGTTTCCTCTTCAAAGACTAGTTCCTCCAAGCAAATCCAAAAGCCCCAAAATCAGAAATTCCTTCCCTTCTCCATTTTTCCCATTTTTCATCCTTTTCTTCCTCCCCCAATTTTTATCCAAAAACTCAATAATAGCCAAAAAATGAAAAAAATATCTCCTCAACCCCAAAGTCAAACTTTTGAAAATATCTCCAAATATTTCTATTTTCCAATTTTTGCATTTTCTAATTTTCAAAAATGAAATTTAAATCATTCTCAAGTTTTTCAACTTAATCTCAATTCAATTAAATCTATAATTTCCAAAATGCATAATTAACTTCATTTCAACATAATTAATTTAATTAATTAATAAAATAAATCTAATCCACGATTAAATTATTTATTAATTACATTAAATTAATTAATAAAATAAATTACGTTATTAACATAATACCAATACAATTTCAATTCCACAAATTAAATGCATAAAACCATTTAATTACCCATTTTAACTTGCAATTATATAATGCAGAGAGGGCACAATAACCAAAGCAACACAACCTGAAAAACAATTGACAACATACAAGGACTAGGGTGATGACTTAGCACGGAAACCTAGCTACTATCTCCCAATCGAATATCGTTGGGTATTGAACACGCTCTCACCTGTGAAACCAGGTGGAGTCGATGTCCTGTACCTATCAACCTGCAAATCAAATAACAACAACATATAGTATAAACAACATAAAATACACACCGTGAAGAGGTAATCTCAGAATCGCAGGGTGCTTGCAAGCGAGTGATGCGATCCGTCCCCTCCACCAATACAATATTACCAACTGATGAATCTAACATCATTAATTCAATTATCCACTATGCTAATCCAAAGCATGACATAATAATAACATCAGAAAATTACACCATCACACCAAAATATAACATTTGCATAACTTTACAGATAATGATCAAATAGCCACTGAGTTCTAAGGCAAAGCACTTAATAGCAAATAAGGCATAACCAAACAGAACACTGTTTGATCAAATGAGCAAAACGGAGGGGTCTTACATCACATCAATGATGTACTAAATGTAGCTACCAACTAGTAGAGAAAAAGGTGATAACTCCTCCATGACTTGTATCGTGATTGCTACAAAAAAGAATTAACTATCCAAATGACTATCATATCTCATTTCCAATCAATCTAAGTTCATACATATTATTTTTGTACTTGTGTCTTCCCTATTTCCCTATTTCCCTATTCTCTATGTTTTCCCTTCCTAAGTATGCCTTTTCTTCTAGCTCCGCTCTTCTCTTTTTATCAACATTTTAGAATTATCCAGCCTATGTTGCCTTACATTTGTCACCAACCTTTTCATTGTATTTTTCAAACTTCTCAATCCTATCATGCTTGTTTTCACATCCCATTTCTTTATATTTTGATTATGATGCTAAAAAATTATATTATGAATAATTATAATAAGACTATGAATCATTCCAATGCTAGTTTGATTTTATTTTAGTTGATTTTCATAATAAAAATAAATTTCATTGAGATAAAAATTATTTTTATACATTATGTTTTATTGATTTATTATGATG
Organism: Sequoiadendron giganteum; assembly: GCA_007115665.2. Lineage (NCBI taxonomy): Eukaryota > Viridiplantae > Streptophyta > Pinopsida > Cupressales > Cupressaceae > Sequoiadendron > Sequoiadendron giganteum. The sequence continues at coordinate 590,934,825 of CM021102.1, forward strand.
TGTGTGTGTTTTCGTACAAACTACCTCAATGGTTTGATGAGGTGGATGCAAGAGATTTTCTTTTCCCCTCTCAAATGCGGAGGATATAATCATCAAAGAGAGATAGAAGATCCAAAAGGAAACACCATGGCCATCATTATTCTGAGAACACACACACACATAAGTTAATTTGGTTGTAGTCCTTATGCATTAATGTCGTGATATGCTTGACTGTGGTTCATTGATTGTGTTTTTCTACATACTTCACAACATTACAATGTTTTATTAATTTATTTAAATGCATATTCATGTATATGGCATGTGTTTTATTGGATAGAATGATGTTAAAATTAAACATGGTTTTAGCAAAAGAACATTATTTTATGCAAAACATTTTCTCTAGATAATAAATATAAATTTACATATATTTAGTTTCAAATCTCCTTATGCATATTTTCTATAGTTAAAATTGATCAAGATCATCTAGTTTTTCTTTAGGGTCTTTTAAATATTTAGGGAAAGAGGGGAAAAATAAAATAAAGAAAGCATTATGGAGTAAGTTCTTGGATTGTGTAAGTTAAATCATGACTTTAAAGTTGATGTGTTAACAAGTTTTTTGTGGGATGAGTCATGACATTAGGGTAGTTGTGGTTTCATGCACTATGTGAGTTAAATCAAAACAATTTAGTCTTGAAATTAGAGTCACTATGGTTTCATCCATTTTGTGAACTAAATCAAAGCAATATAAATAATGTGCTACCATGTATTTTGTGAATTATTTAGTAACTAAATAGGTAAGGAAACTAGAGTAGTTTAATTATTTATAAATATTGTTTATGGGTTACTAGACTTTGAAATATCGAATGAGTTATATTTCTAACCACTTAGTTTGTGGGTATAATTGACATATGTATTGAAGGTTTGGCAACCATATCTTAATTTTGTAAATGTGAATAATATGAAACCTTTATGTTTTGTAAGTGTTGATATTATGAACATTTTGTGAACTATTTTGTTTAGTTTTGACTTTAATATCGTGTTGGAAGAATACTTATCTAGAAGGATTGGTATTTATTAGGAGGTGTATTGGCCACCTTATAATGTTATAATAACATTTGTAATTTAATATTATTTGTGGTGCACCTAGGGGATCTAAGGATGTGTGCATAATATGGGCTAGCTTTATTGGGGTTAATTTATGTGTTGCATGTAATATTGTGATAAATATTTAATGTATGATTGCATATTGGATAAATATTTAATATTGATAAAAGGGTAAGTGCACCAATCTATGACACAATTTAGGTGCCAAATTGAAAAAACATTAAAAAAAACCCGAAATAAGTCATTTGACTCAATAGACATAAAACACAAAAATTGAGTTTCAAACCCTCATTTTGTCTTCAACTCGTGGCTTGAGGAAGAGGATTTCAGGTCTTCAACTCATGCTCGCCAAATCTCTTCCATTGTTTGCATCATTAGCTTTCCATTTTCCATGAGGATGCCACCAACACGTCGGAGAGGTCGAAGATTGCAAAGAGGTATGTATTTTTATACTATTTATTTTGAATTTGATTTAGAATGCAAATTTAGATAGATATTTATAATAAAACTTTGTTCTAATTCTTAGGGAATGAATCTCCACCTCGAAACATTGAGAATTCACAATCACCCCCTCACGAAGAGCCTCCTATACAAGAACAACCCGAAACCCCTCCATCAATTCATAGACATCCTCAAGGAACACAAGAAAATATTCAAAATCAAATTGAAAACAATAAGAGACATTCAAATATTAATTGCAAGATTAACCAAGCATGTCGAAACCCACCCTTATAGGAGAGGGATTGTTGAATCATTGAAGTCAATTGTAACCCATGTATGAGAAATGAGTGAACAAATAAATTTTTGGTCAAATAAGAGGCATGAGATTAGACAATTTTATGCTAGTGGTTTGTCATATGCAGATGTCAAAAAACTAAAAATTAGCAAAGCCAACTTGTGTGCCCTATTTATAGACCCAAAAACCAATGAAACTTTGTCTCATGCATGCACGAGGTTCCCCATCCATTGGTGCCACCATGAGTTAATTATTTTTTTTTTTTGAGAGCGGTGGTGGATGGTATTTGACCAACCTCCATGCAATAACCATGAGGTGCCGCAATAATTTTTGAGGAAACTCTATTGCGAGTTTGTCCTCAATAAAATGCCAAACTATTTTGACATCTTAGACTTTCAAGGTAGAGGTGGGGGCTCCACACATGATAGACCTGTTGCACGACGTAATCCACAGTTGGCATTGAGAGCCTTGGGTAGACCCAATCGTTGTTCCTTCCATTATTAAGGACACTGTAGAGGTGGACACGATGAAGTCGGTTGGCTCACTCACCCAGACCATTTTACAGTGTGTGATTCCTCTAGTAGAGCCCGGTGTGGAGGAGACGTGTAGACCTCAAGCTCCACCCCACGATTGTGGCGTTTGTGGTTATGTTTGCACGTATGATTATCATAGTGCTGGCGATGTAGATACACAACCTACATCAGTTGCAAAGGTGATGGCTTTCACATATGATATTCTGAATGATACATTCGGCATTGACCCTTAAGTAAAATTTAGCAAGTTATTTTAATGTTGTTTATTAAATTATATTTTGAAATTTAAGAATAACTAAATTAGTAGAATTTTGATATGATGAAATTTTAGGGTCGCACTGTTCATGAGGCATTCTTTATTCCTATAGACCCTTATACATTCTCGACGATGAGTCCACATGTATGCAACTAGTATTAAAGATATTATTATTACATTTGAACAGTTGAATGATATATTTGAGTGTTTGTCTCATAACATGCTTCGGATTTCAAACAGTTTTCTAGTGCACCTTCTTCCTCCACATCTCGTGATTCATATCCTCAAACAACGTACACTTAGGTAGCCTTTATTCATTAATGGTGTTGTAAATCTATGTTAGCTAGTTTTCATAATTTTGCATATATACAAATCTTAAAAATTGATGAGAAACACAAAAATTGCATTCAAGTATTCCTTGATTGTGTCACATTATGTTCTCCTAATTCAATTTTTGTACCTTTATTCCTTCCTAATCCCTTGTCATTAAAATTTAATAGTTCACCCTATTTTCCATGATCCCCTCCTAGCCCATCCCACTAATATCTTATAGTCTATGCTATGTGTCATTATGTCATTCTACTCCCATCTTATTGTACCCATTATTATTTAACCCTAGATGTTCCATGATCCCCTATGTTACACCCTATGTTCCTTTATATCATCCTATGTTATACCATATTTATCCACATTTCATCCTAGATAACTCTTCTCTATTATTGCTACACGCAGGTCAAGTTCGCACTTCATGTACTATAGTCAAACCCTAGACACCTCCTAATTCACCCTATGTTGCATTATTCCCTAACAATCAAATCCCATTAACCTCTAATTTTCCACCCTATATTTTGTTATTGCATCCTAGCCCATCCCTTCAATCTATACTAGTCCATCCTATGTTCCATTAATCCCTTTGGTGTAGGGGCACCACTCTTTTCTATATTTCTTCATTAAGTGTCTAATAGGCAAGGTGTGTTAGGATGTTTGAGTTGAGTCCTTGAGTCTTAATAAGGTCCAATGTGACCATTCTATTTTAATTGATCAACTTTGAGGAGCTTTTGTATTCATCTTGTAAGGTTTGCAAATCATGTGGAAGGAATTGTCAAAGCTGACAAGGGGTGTCAAGGTAGATAGGATGATGTTTTCTTGAGTAATTCATGATTTCTTAGTTGAATAAGGTCTCATTAGACTATTTGTAATAGTTTAGGTGTTTAAGAGGGTCTAGGAAAATATAAAGAGTCAAAACTTGAAAGTGCCAAATTTGTGAGTTGCATAAATGCAACAAATCTGTAATGCAACGGTCATGAGAGGTTTAAAAAGTAGTTGTAAGGAAGTTGGGCATTGGTTTGATGAGGATAAGCCTTTAAAAATGCATGACAAATCATTTTGTAACGTTGGCTTGAAGTTTAAAGCATTGGCAATAAGAATATCTCTGTTTTTCATCAAATTTCTAAGTTTTCTTGTCATTTACAGGCCTATATGAGCCTGTACAAATTGATTGTGACATGTAAATAATTTTTCTTTTTGATGGCAGGTGTTAAAAATATTTTGGAACAAGTTTGAGGGAGATCCATTATGATTTGTGGTAAATATCCTTGTTTTCCTATGACAGGCCGAGGACACATTGTTTGAGGGTTTTGTAACCAAAATTATGATTTAAGGTCCCTTACACTGACTGTACCTACTGTAACTAGTGTAATGGGCCCTAGGGAGTCTGAGTAGGTTTAAGGTTGTATGATTAGAGTTGTGGAGAAGGAACTAAGGAGATAAACCTGTTGTCTTGATGAGTTTTGTGAAGAAAACCACATGAAGATGGAGCCTTGGGTCTAAGGTTTGTGGAAATCAATGAGAGTGTGGAGTTTTTTTCCAATTTTTGAGCATATTGGGTTGATAATATACATATCTGAGTCGGTGGCATGGTCTGGGAGGTTGTGCAAGTGGGACTTTGAATAAACCCTCTTGACTTGGCATGAGATTGAGGGTTTTGGGGTTTGCTATGTTGGAGGTGTCAACCATGGGTGTTGATTGTGGTTTTAGAGGTTTGAGTGCATAGGAAATTCTACCCCAAGGTTTCAAGGGTCTATGTTAAGTTTAAAGGTATGTTGTTTTGTAAATTTGGCCTAATTCATGGCCTAAGACAGTGTTGAGGGTCTAATTTCAAGGGATTCGTCTAAAGAATTGTATCTGGTTAAGAGATATGTTGTATAACTCTGAAATGGGTCTCTGAATCCACGTTCTGATTGTCAAGTGTTTTGGAAAGCATGGGAGTTAAAGGCCAAAAACTGAGTTTGCACTACTACTAGGTTACATAGGTGGAAGTGAGAAGTTAGACTCCCGATTGTTGTCAAAATTTGAGGATTGTTTGGATTACTCTAATAGGCCATTTTAATCTTGCTAGATGCCTTTTGAATGCAAGTTGTCACTTTGAATGAGTTTGAGCCCCCTCTCTACATCACCCTTCTATTCCCATCCCATTACCCTCTCTTATTTCACCTTATGTTCCATTATCCCCTCTTGGTCTTTATATCAACATGATACCTGAGATATTGTTTCATTTGCAGTTGTTGACAAGAGATAGACCTGGTGATGTTGGTGGCATGATGGCCCATGGAGTTGCTACAACAATAACCAGTTTTGATCCATTGAGAGAGGTATGGAATAGATTAGTCGATTTGACATTATATTTTCTCTTTTATGGTCTATTATAGAAAATTTTCACGATACTTTTATGTAGTTTAATTTCTATCTTCATGGTTGCTACAGGTGGTTTTCACTCCAAATCGTGGATGTGGTGATGCTATAAATGTGCATGAAGACTATATGTATGTGGTAAGTGAATATATATTTTGTTACATGTCATTCCACAATTCAATTTCTATGTTTTAACATCTTTAATTTTTATTGTATCAGTTGAAGGTCCAGAGTGAAGAGAGGACTAGCGAGCATGTTCGAAAGACAAGAGAAGCAACAATAACTCCATCCAATCAAATTTTGAAGGCAACACGGGATCTATTTCCTTCCCCTATAGGGAAATGACTATGTATTAGTGTTGTTTGTTGTATGCCTATGTGGCATTTTGGAACATATGTTTTGTACTATCGATATATACGTGACATTTTATGTCCATATGGCTCCTTTGTACTAAGCCTGCATAGTCTTTTTGGATATATTGTATATACTTTTATCAATATATATCATTGTATAGCCTTTCAGATTTTTTATTAAAGAAAATATTATTTTTCTACTGCCATTCTTGAATGATGTTATCATGCGTATCATGTAAGTTGTATTCTTGAATGTTGTAGGCATGGATTTTTTTTACATCTAATGCTTAATTAATTACTATCGAATGCTCCATAAGCCCCATCTAAAGCATATTGTGTAAATAAGCTCCATTCGTGGTGGTTTATATCCTTTGGAATGCTTCAATTACTTGTGCCTCACTTATTCACATGTATGCTTCACTTATTCACATGTATACTTCACCTATATTGTGTGTATTCATGTGTATGCTGCATGCTTCCAATGCATAGCAAAAAAAATATTTTGGGGAAAAATTTGACAAACCAGAAGTATAATAGTTTGTGAAAAAACTGGGAAAAATTGTAGAACAAGAGATAAAAACTTTTTTAAAAAAATTGAAAGGTATTTCCATAGCATATAGAGATATAGAGAGCAAATAAAATAAATATTTTAACTAATGAATTGTAAAAAAATGATTTTTATAGTTTATATTCATATCGTTGATTACATTGCATTGCACATATTTCAAAGTCAAAGAATTACTTCACTTTGCATAACTAATAAGTAGATGTTGATAGATGACAAAATTTAAATTACAATATAGTTTGTACGAAGTCAACCTAATTAGTTATGCAATTTCTTCACATTGCATAACTAATAACTAGGAGCAACTACCAATTGCATTTTCTTATCATGGCATTCTATGAGACCAAAATTTTTTGAGGTATTTTTTCAAATAGTTCCTTGCCTTGTCTATGTTACCACATTTTTCATACATGTCTACCAAAGCATCTTGTCAAATAGTTCACTGCCTTGTTGCTATGGCTAAAAGCCTAAAACAAGTGATTTCGAACAAGCTATGGATGCTTCGAAAAAATATATCAAAAGCATAATAGTAAGCAATAGAATAGACAAGATAGTGAACTGTTTGAAAAAATGCATCAAATAAATGTGGTGATGGAACGCCATGACAAGCCATAGACAAGGTAGTGAACTAGTTCAAAAGATGCCTCAAATAAATGTGGTCTCATGGTGACAAAATGCCATGACAATCAAATTGCTTCTGATTGTCATGAAATTCCATCACCATGAGACTTCATTTTTTTGAGGCATTTTTTCAAAGAGTTCACTGCCTTTTCTATACTACCACATTTTTCATACATGTCTATCAAAGCATTATATCAAGCAGTTAATTGCCTTGCTACTATGGATAAAACCCTAAAACATTGATGCAATAGGGGAGGTCTTGCAATTTCACTAAACACAATTCCAATCATTAATCATAGTCCTCAAGTCACAAATCCTCACAGCTATGGATTGTCATGACATTCCATCACCATGAGACCATGTTTCTTTCAAGCATTTTTTCAAACAATTCACTGCCTTGTCTATGCTACCACATTTTTCGTACATGTTTACCAAAGCATTTTATCAAATAGTTCACTGCCTTGCTGCTATGGGTAAAAGCCTAAAACAGGTGGGTTTATTGAAAATCCTATTCCCACAACTCATAAAACCTTGACAATTCATCAAACATGCTTAAAAGAACCTGCACATGCTTAAAATTCCCTCACAAACTGCTACCCCAAAGGATTTCAACCATTTCCACTTTTAAACCATTGAATTTCACCAAAACTCATCAAATTGTCAACTAGGGCATCACATAAAACCACTCAACTCACTTCACCTACTCTAGAAACCATGCACATATGTTCCCTACCCCTAATTATGCCATTCCACTAAGTTACAATAGGATACAATGGGTGGAATGGCTATAAAGTCATTTTTACAAACTCAACTACTTGCATTTGACAACTTTTTCCCCAAGCGAGGAATCGCCACCACGAGAAAATACCTCCAAGATAGAAAAAATCAAGAGAGGTTATTGTATAGGGGCCCAACTTTATCCCATAGGCTCAAACGAGAAGCTTCTAAGCATCACAATGTCTGAATACGAGCATGTTGAAGCTCCCAGATATTTTGCCCTTAAGGGATCGATCTGGTTGAACATAGCTCAGAGTGATTTCACATGTTTGGGTGTGAAAGAGGACCATACATAGTATAAACGTACCCAACTAGAAATGTTAGAACAATCCGTTTGGTCACACAAGCTGCAGAACGAAAGTTGCACCACTTTGCAACTTTCAACTACTTGCATTTGACAACTTTTTCCCCAAGTGAAAATTTGCCACCACAGGAAAATGCCTCCGAGATAGAAAAAAATGAGAGAGATTATTGTAGAGGGGACCAACATGATCTCATAGGATCAAATGAAAATTTTCTAAGCATCACAATGTTTGAGTAATAGCATGTTGCAGTTTGTAGCCATTTTGCACTTTGGACCCTTAAGGGATCGATCCGGTTGAACGTAGCTCAGAGTGATTCCGCATGTTTGGGTGCAAAAGAGGACCATGCCTAGCATAAACATACCTATTTAGATGTGTTGGAACAAGTTTTTTGGTCACACGAGTTGTAGAATGAAAGTTGCACCACTTTGCAACTTTCAACTACTTGCATTTGACAACTTTTTCCCCAAGTAAAAATTCACCACCACAAGAAATGCCTCTGAGATAGAAAAAACTAAGAGAGGTTATTGTAGAGGTTCCCAACATGATCTTGTAAGATCATATTAAAATTTTCTAAGCATCATGGTGTCCGAGTAATAGCATGTTGATATTCACAACCATTTTGGACTTTCGACCCTTAAGGGATCGATCTGGTTGAACATAGTTCAGAGCGATTCCGCATGTGTGAGTGTGAAAGAGGACCATGTCTAGCATAAAAATACCTATTCGGATGTGTTGGAACAGTTTTTTTGGTCACATGAGCTGGAGAAATAAAGTTGCACCACTTTGCAACTTTCAACTACTTGCATTTGACAACTTTGTCCCCAAGTGAAAATAAGCCACCACAGGAAAATGCCTCCGAGATAGCGAAAACTAAGAGAGGTTATTTTAGAGGGGCCCAACATGATCTCATAGGATTAGATGATAAATTTCTAAGCATCACGATATCCGAGTAATAGCATGCTAAAGTTCGCAGTCATTTTGCACTTTGGACCCTCAAGGGATCGATCCGGTTGAACGTAGCTCGAAACGATTCCGTGTGTTTGGGTGTGAAAGAGGACCATTCCTAGCATAAACATACCTATTCATATGCGTTGGAACAGTTCGTTTGATCACACGAGCTGCAAAATGAAAATTGCACCACTTTACAAGTTTCAACTACTTGTATTTGACAACTTTTTCCCCAAGTGAAAATTCGCCACCACAGGAAAATGCCTCCGATATAGAAAAAACTGAGAGAGGTTATTGTAGAGGGGCCCAACGTAATCTTGTAGGATTAGACAAGAAATTTCTAAGCATCACGATATCTGAGTAATAACATGCTAAAGTATGCAACCATTTTGCAATTTGGACCCTTAAGGGATCGATCCAGTTGAACATAGCTCAAAGCGATTTCCCGTGTTTGGATGTGAAAAATTACCATGCCTAGCATAAACATACCTATTTAGACACGTTGGAATAGTTCGTTTGGTCACACGAGCTGCAAAATGAAAGTTGCACCACTTTGTAACTTTCAACTATTTGCATTTGACAAATTTTTTCCCAAGTAAAAATTCGCCACCATAGGAAAATGCCTCTGAGATAGAAAAAATTGAGAGAGGTTATTGTAGAGAGGCCCAACATGATCTTTCAAGATTAGACGAGAAGTTTCTAAGTATCATGGTATTCGAGTAATAACATGCTGAAGTTTATAGCCATTTTGCACTTTGGACCCTTAAGGGATCGATCTGGTTGAATGTAGTTCAAAGCAATTCCACGTGTTTGGGTGCGAAAGAGGACCATGCCTAGTGTAAACATACATATTCATACGCGTTGAAATAGTTCGTTTGGTCACACGAGCTACAGAACGAAAGTTGCACCACTTTGCAACTTTCAACTACTTGCATTTGACAAATTTTTCCCAAAGTGAAAATTCGCCACCACAGGAAAATGCCCTTGAGATAGCAAAAACCGAAAGAGGTTATTGTAGAGGGGCCCAATGCAATCTTGTAAGATCAGATGAGAAGTTTCTAAGGATTGCGGTTTCCGAGTAATAGTATGTTGAAGTTTGCAACCATTTTGCACTTTGGAACCTTAAGGGATCGATCTGGTTGAATGTAGCTCGAAGCGATTCTGTATGTTTGGGTGTGAAAGAGGACCATGCCTAGCATAAACATACCTATTCAGACACATTGGAATAGTTCGCTTGGTGACATGAGCTGCAAAACGAAAGTTATACCACTTTGCAACTTTCAACTAATTGCATTTGACAACTTTTTCCCCAAGTGAAAATTCACCACCACAGGAAAGTGCCTCCGAGATAAAAAAAAAAAGAGAGAGGTTATTGTAGAGGGGCTTAATGTGATCCCAAAGGCTCAGACGAGAAGTTTCTAAGCGTCACGGTGTTCGAATACGAGCATGTTCAAGTTCACAACCATTTTGCACTTTGGACCCTTAAGGGATCGATCTGGTTGACCATAGTTCAGAGTGATTTCGTGTGTTTAGGGTGTGAAAGAGGACCATTCCTAGTGTAAAAATACCCACCCAGATGCATTGGAACAATCCATTTGGTCACATGAGCTGCATAACGAAAGTTGCACCACTTTGCAACTTTTTCTCCAAGTGAAAATTTGCCAACACAAGAAAATGCCTCTGAAGTAGCAAAAACCAAAAGAGGTTATTGTAGATAGGTCCAACGTGATCTCATAGGATTAGACAGAGATTTCATAATCACCATGGTTTACAAGTAATACCCTATCAAAGATTTCTTCCCTTTTGCACTTTGGACCCTTAAGGGATCGATTCGGTTGAACATAGCTCAGAGTGATTGTGCTCTCTTTTCAATGGAATTGGGTGGGAAGAAGACTTAACTCCATTTTAGTTTTGGTTTGGTTGGATTTCAAGTGATTTTGTGCATTTTAGAAGCTAATTATTGAGAGTCGGTTTGTATACCCTATTTTAAGGGTTTTGAGTACATTAAAATGTCATATTAAGTCTTCCACCCACTATATGCTTTTGTAACTCAATGGAAAGGCTTAATTAAGGTTATAAAACATGTCTGCAAAGTTTTTTGTGTAAGGGAGGTGAATAGAGGGTTTTTAGGTGATGTTGTAGATGTAAAATAGTGCATTTTTTAGTGGAAAATGGTGATTTGGAGCTACGGTTTGAATAAATATTTGGGGGCAGTGATATATCTTGGAATTTAAAGATTGTGCAAACCTTTTTGAAGGTGTTTCAAGCTTTGGTTGGTTGTGGGAAGTTTTGGAGTATGGTTTTTCAATAAACCCTTGCCTACACCTCACCCTCAATATTTGATTATCTGATGGTGAATAGGTTGCTGAATAGGTTGTAGTTGGTATTTTGAGCATGCTTTGCATTGAATAAGGTCAATTAAGACCATTAGGTATTTTTTAAGATGAGTTTTAGGTCTAGTGATCAAAAATGTGAAAATTTCAATCTTGTACTAGAAGTTGTCTTTGTAGCCTTTGAAGGAAAATTTGTGTATTTGTATATGAGTGTGCAAGAATGGAGTTTTGTTGATGTAATAAGTCTATTTCCAAATAATTTGTGTGGTTTTAGAGGTCATTAGTTGTAGTCATTAGGTTGGAGGAGTCTAAAGTTGCAAATTCATTAGTTGCTTAAAGCAACAAATTTGAAATACAATGGTTACTTGTTTTAAAAGCTAGTATTTAGTTAGTTGAGGGCATGGATCAATTAGAGAAGGGTGTAAAGGATTATGTAAAGCCTTTAGAGGCTCGAATGGAGGTTGTTGTTAAAATTTTGGAGAAGATCTAATAAGAATTATTCACTCTTCTCTGATTTTCTGATTTTATGTGTAAATTTGTTGATCCCATGCTTGGTACAACATGTAGCTTGTCTGTACGGCTGCAAGGTTGACATGGTTCGATAGAGGAGTGAGATAGATTACTTTTGGTGGTGGTTTGGTACAATTCCATAAATAATAGAGGGATTTATCATCATTCTTCTGGAACTGGTCAAAAACCCTCAAAAACTAGGGTTTGATCACAAGAATGCACACAACTCGCCATTCCCTTTTGGTCAAGGCTTAATTCTTGGTGGAATGGAAAAATTCATCATTTAATTTATGTTTGAAGAGGTTTCAGAGAATGGTATGGAGTTTGGAGTGATTTCTTGGTTACCTTAGGCTCGGCATCCTCATGTGACAAGCCTAATTTTGTGTAAGAAAGTCCGAGTTTGATGAGTTATGAGTCAAATCAGTTGAGAGGGGTCATTCAACGGTGTTGAGATGTGTGTATTGATGTTGTAAGAACCATGCTCATGGCTTAGGGGAGTTGGGTTAGTGCAGGGGCACCTTGGGGTCCAAATGCCTCCATGAGGCTTGAATGAATCTTATTTTGTTTTTCAGGTTGATTTCAATGTAATAAGGTCCTACAAACCATCTTCAATGTTTGTAATAAGCTTTTAAGCTTAGTGTTGAGTTTTGATGTTTGTACTAGGTCTCCTTCTCACCATGTAGCCTTGGTGCATCTAGGCCAACTAATGAATCATGGTGCCATGATGCAACCAGGTGTTTGAAGGGAGTCAGCTTGGTCATGGTAGGATTGACAAGGTAGGTGGTTCAGGAGCACCTAGGCACCTAGTCACAAATCTCCATGTTTGATGGTCAAAATGCACCCTTGCATTAAAAATGTGTCAAGTGATTTTTTAAGCCTAAAAAACAACATGAAATATTGCATCTCAATGACATAATGGATTCATTAGTTTAGTTAGTAGGAAAAGTGATACACGTTGCAAATTTGTGAGTTGCATAGAGTTGCATAATGCAACAAATTTGTAATTGCAACGGTTATGTGTTTTGAAAAATTGGTTTCTTGGTGGTTAGGGGCATTGATCAGTTAGTGGAGAATGAGAAATTCTATGTAAATCCTGGAGAGGCTTGAGTTTTGGTTGTGGATTGGAAGGAAAAGAATAAAGCTTGGAAATTATTTTGTTTTCTCATAGTTTTACTGATTTTTTTGAGTTCCCTACCTGTGTATAGGCCGAACAGGTCTTTATGTATTGAATTCCTTTGAGAAATGGTAGATAAATGTTCTAACTTGTTTTTGGTGCCTTGAAATGGTTTGGTTTAATCTTTTAGTGCCTTAATTCATCAAATTGCTCCTATCGGGTTCTTGAACAACCTTAAGGGTTTGGGGTTATTCTAATGGCATAACCATCATCCCACCTACTGTCATCAAATGTAACTCGGTGGGATGATGTAGTTGAGTGTAGGGAATGTTACTTTAGGAGTAGGAGGCATGGAAGGATGATCCCTTGTCTTGAAGAATGAAAGGAAGGGTTAGAGGTGTGTGTTTTCCCTTGGAAATTGGTGGGTTAGACCTATGGAATGAATAATTCATATTGTTAATGGTCAAGTGAGTGTTCCTTAAGCATGGGTGGACCTATTGAAAGATGTTTTCATAGTTATATTGGGTAGGAATGGCTGGGAAGGTGAAGATTCAATGATGGTATCCTAAAACCCTAGTTATTTAGGCTACAAGGAGGGTTTTTGCATTGGAGGCTTGTTTGAGAATTTAGGGTCAGGAGACTTGGAAAATCCTTGGTTTGGGAACTTGACTCAAGAATTTTTTTGGGTTAGAAGGGTATTTGAATCCATGATTAGTTTCCTAAGTGTTTTGGAAAATTTTGGCCAAAAGTCTAAAAAATCGGTTTCCAACTACTGCAAGGGAAACATATGTCAATAGGTGAGTTTTGAGGAATTCAATGAATCTGCCTTGGGGATTGTGCAAAGTTGATTTAATTACCATTTCTTGGATGTTGAAAACCTCTGTAGGGTCCTTGTTGAGTTTGATGTTATTTTACAAGGTTGAGTTAATTGAAAGTTGATTTCTTGCTTGGAATATTTGAGAGAAGTTGTGTCAATTTGTGTCTTGGGTTACCACAACCTCTGCATCAGTAGGGGCAATAAAATATGCCTTTCTACAATTATATTAGACATTATTTCATTCTTACTCATAAATCCACATGTTTTTCTTTGAAGAGAACTTTAAATGTAAACCATGAAGCATTACAACTAATTTTAAATGTAATATACATATTTAATTGAGACATATATTAAATAATATACACATTTGCATGTATTAATTTCTCATATTTTTTGTATATCAAAAAATATACTAAGTCAATGAAAAATATTACAATAGTGATGGAAGAACATCTTGAAAATCTTCCCATTTGTCAATACTTGTAGCAATACATGTAAGGAAATAATCCTCCCATTTGCAACACCGATCATGAAATATATTGTACTTGAGAAGAAACAAAAGAAGTTGCTACCCAATTTCATTTCTCCATTCCACCTCAGCTAGCCCAGTTATTTGCATTCCAAAATGGTTCAAAACATCTACATTCCCTACTCCCTACAAAACACATGGGTAGTAGCATCTCTGTGGTTGTGTAGTATCATAGGAATTTGGTCCACAAAAAACCTACAAAAGCCTATCAATCTTAGACATGGACTCACATAAAAATAATTAAAAGAGAAATAACTAAATAATGTCAGTCATACAGCTGACGAGACCTACTATCACCTTCATGCATGCTAGATAAGGAGGTCAATTGAAGGTCCTACAATGGTGATGTGCCCCTTTGCTACTTTATCATCTCTCGATGATCCTATGTATAAATTTCAAATATATCACTGACATAATTAACATTAAACATGTAGCATATAAGCATCCAATAAATCTACGAGATAGAAAAGAAAGAGAAGATTGAAAACCAAAAAATGCACCAACAACTAATGTTTCTCATACCACTAAACAATTACACCACCAATCGATGTTCTTTTCTTATATACTTTCACAAACTTTAGTATTACCTACAGTCACAATCAAAAAAGGATCAATGATAGTCATAAATGCATATGACATCAAACACTAATGGTGAAAAAACCTGATTGCAAGGTGTTGGTCCAAAAGAGTGATCAATAACACGACTTTACAAATTCAATGTGCATACTTAATCAATTCAGGGAGCCATCCAGGTCTGCTCTAATCTTTATTGTGTCAATTATTGCCTCGTGGTCGGAATCACACACTTTCCACAAGTTCTTGTTCACAGGTCTGCCTTTATATTTGATCATATAAACACTGGTGGTGACAACAAGGTTCGAGTAGTGAAGAATTTTCTGATGCGTGTCAAAGTCCTCAAACAACCAAACTGCAACATTCTTAACTGGATACCTTGGAAGCCATGTTCCAGTAACAACCACTGAACTTGTAGGATATTCTATGTTTTCTCCATCTATAATTGGGGCCTCCAATTTCTTTTTGGCCTCGATACAATGGCACATGTAATAATTTGTACCCTCTTCATTGTCTTCATCTACACTCACCGCATAAACATGCCCTGCATTGATATGTTCATCTTGTTAGATATATTTACTGAGGAACATAATAAAACCTGTAAGTAAGATATATTACCTAGTTCTAGAAGGTCCGATACATGATAAAAGTCAATGGATGATTGCATCTTCGTGATTTGTAGAGTTGTCGGGAGTTGATAAGTGTCAAGTGGGGTTAGACTTCTTATAGACCATTCGTCAATCCACTCTGTTGACTCACAATCATTCCATGCTTGAAGTGTACATGCATAACAAAAGCATGCCATCTTCCTTATATGGATAGTCCATGTACTTGCATTGGAGCTTCTAAAAGAGTGTAGCTTGCTTGATCCTGTTAGTGTACAACAATCCTCATATTTTTCAATGTTAGTATCATCTACTAAATGAAAAAAATTGCATACTAAAGAATTACATTCACTACCTAGACCCATTGCACCATTGCACCACTGAACAATTGATCTTGCATCTATCAACTTTACACTGTTTGTGTACTTTAACTCTTCTCGTGCTAGGGCTCTTTTGATACATGCACCTGCTCCATCATGCTCCCCCTTTCCATGCCCAACCTCTGATAAGTTACACATATGCTAAACACCATTGATCCTATGCATCCTGCTCAACCAGTAAAACATTTTGGCATTCTTGAATTGCGATGTACAATTATCTAACCATATAATATGTTGAATAAATTATATACCCCTACTAGCTAGATCAACATAGAACATATGAAAGCGACCTTGCACAAACTCTGTAGAATGTGTGTGATCATCACTGATGTAAAAGTGATACTCCCTCAATACTTTCTTATTTTCCTTTGTACTATCATTTGCATGAATGAATGCTATATGCACAAATATAGCAACCTGCGTGGAGTTGTAGTACTATGATTGCACCTCATTCTATGGCTGTAGTGTGTAGTTTTCAGCGAAGTCGACAACTGAAACAATATGACGAAGTGGAAATGGGTCCTTGCATAACTTGAACTGTGAGTCCAACCATTATGCTTTGTGCGTATGCCTAGCATACTCATAGACCACTTGATCATAGAAAATTCCCATAAACTGATATATTGGAATCTTATCACTGACCAATTCACACTTCTTTGCTTCTTTCCCATCTTTTAGATTGTATGGCACTGTCTTATATTTGCTAAATTCCACAATTTTGTCTCCAATTGTGTGTGTACTAGCCATGTGTTGGCAAATTGGAAAATGTTGCATGCCACCACAATGATCACATGTGCCATCCAAACATGATTTTTTGTAAAAAAATTGACCATCCTCTCTTTCCCATAAAATGGAAGACAAAAATTTCCTTGACGATTTAGGTGGAGGCATTATGTTACATTCTTGCAAAACATTGCCAGTATGCATATCTACACATATACGTCGATAAACATCATAATGGTTAGAAAAATCAATATGAACCCCACAACAACAAGTAGTGCGTGTGTGATTTATTTTGACATAAAAAGGCTTTAGCATTTCAAAATACCTTTGACATATTTTAATTTCAGGAAACTTTTGTAAAAAATCAGCAAAAAATTGGGTTTGAGTGGTATTCAAATAATGCATTGGATGTGTCTCACAATTTTTACTACCAATTCTCCTTCTTCCAACATCTCTTTAATTAGGAGAGGTCCTTGTGTTATTCTTCCAATAATTCACAATTAAAGATCTCAAGCCTTGAGCAATTCTTGTGTCTTTCCGTGGCACTCTACCCGAGAATGCCCATAACTCATTGCTATTTGGATCCTCCACTCTTTCATGCCCTCATTTGGTTCTCATTAGAGATGATCTACTTATTTTCAAAGACTTTCTTGCCTTTGTAAGGTTCACCTTGTTCCTTGTTTGACTGCTTAATAGTGTTGTTGTCATCACACGTCATGTGGACCAACTATCCTTCATGCATGAGGTGGAACCCACACTCTCGTATGCACTCATCAAGTTCTTTACAATGGAATTTTCACTTGAATCATTCAAAGCTCTTAGCCCAAGAGCCTTCATGGTGGGCCTAAATTTGAGTTGCCTCATCATTTCAACAAATAGTTGGCATCTTCCACCCTCACTTAGCTTCAAAAAAAACAAACTCCATATCCTCTGTGCATGTCTTTGACATGTACGTTTTGGAATCTTGTTAGGAATTCATTTCAAAAAATTGGAATCAATATCAATCGAAAATGTAGGTTTTCTATGCAAAAATCTAGAAGGAGTTCTCAAATGTAAATTTGTGTCAACATTGGGAAGGTCAACAACATTAGGGATGGATCATGCACCTTCAATCGAAGGTGCAATTGATGACATACCTTGAGATTGACATGTAAAAAATGTTGTACCTCCAACTTGAGATGTCATTTGTGGAGTGCCTTCAAATAGAGATGTGTTTGCTGATGTACTTTCAAAACACAGTGTTGTTGATGGTGTGTCTTCAATTGGAGATGTGATTTATGATGTACCTGGAAAACCACATGTTGTTGCCGATGTGTCTTCAACTAAAGATGTGCATTGAGCTTCACCTATGGTTGATGATGTACCCCCAACTTTGGTATCCATTCCTGTCCTTCCACGAACTTTCCTCATCCGTGCCCTTTGTTTTGCCAATTTGACATCTCTTTTAGATTGCACGGGAATTTTTGGTTGTATGGGCTACAATTCCTTTGCTTCACGAGATACATTTTTTTATTATCTTCTCCTTGCATTTTTCATTGCATGTTCTTTCGGTGTTAGAGGCTTTAGTTGTTTCCTCGGCATGACCTTGAAAGCTACATGTTCACAAACACACATAGAACAAAAGTAAGTAATGCATTTTACGAAAATATTGATATCGCTGATTACATTGCGTTAAATATGAAACACACCAAAGCATTTTATGAAAGAAGGTAGTGAGCTATTTGGAATTATCAAACATGTTTATGCTAGACAATATTTTTCATACATGATGGAGTTAGATGTCTGTAGGGTTAGATATTAGAGTAGGGATTTTGAATGCGTTTGAAGAGTTGGCAAAGTAGCTAGAGGCTGATGCAGTACATGTAGGGATCTACAATGAACTTGTTCAAAGATTTAGAGTAGGGCTCTTAATAGACTTACACACA
>CM021102.1:590953301-591026623 GCA_007115665.2 Sequoiadendron giganteum
CTTGATGTTTGTTAGGTATGGCTCGATCAGTTTCGGAATAATTCCATATATTTTTTTGTCCTTTTTCAAAACAGTTTGAGTCAACTGATTCGTATTTAACTTGATCCACTGAATAATTCGAAAGTGATTTATGTTTGTCAAGAAGTTCTGGACTATCCACTTGATCTTGATCTTTATGAGAAGAAGAATGAGAAGAAGAAAAAGGTACTACAACGGATTCATATATACCTCCCGATAATACCCATAAATGGGTTGTCTTTAATATCAAATTAGACATAGGGATACTCCGGTGCATTTCTCCTGTTAGGCGAGAATATATATGTTTCTCCACTTTTTCTTTGAATGGGAATCTTTTAGCGCGAACCTCGGCAATAACTTGTTCCGATTCCACGAGTTGATTATTCTGAATGAAAAGCTAACTTTTTGGCGGAATGGTTAAGTTTTGTACTTCATATTGATTATCGATAGTCACGTCTAAACTATTATGACATATATAAGCAGGATGCCCGTGACGGGTACGGGTAGGATAAACCAAATTTTGATTGAATTCAATTTTTCCGGTGAACGGGGCTCGTGCATGTTCTGCAATATCACCTGTAAATACCCCACCAGTATGAAAAGTCCTTAATGTTAATTGAGTTCCCGGTTCTCCAATTGATTGGCATGCAATAATGCCGACTGCTTCTCCTAATTCGATTAAGTTACTATGAGTAGTATTCCGACCATAACATAATTGACAAATACAAGATATACTTTTTCAATTAAAAGGGGTTCGTATATATATTGGTTGTATTTGGAAATAATACAATTGATTGGCAAGTTTAATCCCAATATCTTGATTGCGCGCGGCAATACATCTCCCGTTTATATACACATCGTCTGCTAATACACGACCAATTAGTGTTTGTAGAACAAATTTATTTTTAATTGTTTCTCGATCTTGAGTGAGATTTACAAAAAGACCTTGGATAGTACCACAATCTACTTTACGTACAACGAGGTGTTGTACAACTTCAACAAGTCTACGTGTGAGGTATCCAGCATCCGCTGTTCGTATAGAAGTATCCTCAACTCCTTTACGAGCACCATAACATGATATAATATATTCCGTTAAAGAAAGTCCTTCACGGAAATTCCCTTGAATGGGTAGATCCACAATTTTTCCTTGAGGATCTGACATTAATCCTCTCATACCTACTAATTGTTGAACCTGAGATGTACTTCCTCTAGCTCCTGAAAAGGCCATCATATGTACTGGATTAAGAGGATCAGTCATCCTAAAATTCGGATTCATTTCTCGTCTCAAATATTCACTGGTAGCATGCCATATCTCAATCAATTGACGTAATTTTTCCACTGCATGTACATTTCCATAATCATGATGTCTTTCCGAAGCAAACCCTTGTTGCTGCGCATCTTGGATAAGCCATGCTTTAGATGGTGTTGTTAAAGGATCATCAATTCCTAATGAAATAGCTGCATCAGTAGCTTGCTGGAAACCTAAAATCTTCAGTTGATCTAATATATGTGATGTATATGTCATTCCAAATTGATTTACGAATCTTCTAATAAGGTGCTTCATAACAAATTTATCCATCCCTTTATTAGAAAAGGGCACTTCAAAAGGAAAGGGCACTTCAAGGGGAAAAGACACCTTGACGAAATTAGGTTGTGCCATAAGAAGAAAATATCCCCAGCAGGATTCAATAATGGGTTTAAGTTGGAAGGCTCCCTTGATCTTTATCTCTGCATGAATGAAAGGATCATAAGATTAATAACGTTAAATTCTGAATAGTGACATTTCTTGTCGGATATCATAAGTCCACAAGCCTTTTATAGCTTCTTCTATTTCTCGATTAAAACGAATACGACCAACGGTTGTTCGAATGTATTTATTCACTATTTCCCTCACTCTATCTTTTCTTATTCGAAAATGATCATAGATTTCGTAGAAGGTACCTAAATATTCATACTGAACTTCGATAGGAAGTTCTCGGTTTACTGAATTAATAATAGAGGTATCTATCTCTCTCCCCCATCGGAGCCATAAAGGACTGTCTAAATCAATTTGTTTTTGTTCATAAGCTTTAGGTGCATCATCATAGCTATAAAACGAAGGCGAAACGATCTTCTTTTTTGAGTTATTTGGGTGGTACCTATTTTCATAAATACCCTGGTTTTTTTGAAGAGTTGATCTATAAAGTCCTAGAAGCATATCTTGAGTCGGTACACAAATAGGATCTCCTATAGTCGGAGAGATAAGATTGAGATGAGAAAACATAAGTAAGCGAGCTTCTACTTGAGCTTCCATAGATAAAGGTACGTGGACAGCCATCTGATCTCCATCAAAGTCCGCATTAAATCCTGCACAAACCAATGGGTGCAACCGAATGGCACGTTCTTCTATTAAAATAGGTATAAACGCTTGTATTCCTAATCTGTGTAAGGTGGGTGCTCGATTTAACAATATGGGATGTTTTTGCGTAATCTGTTTAAGTACGTTCCATATAATAGGTCCCCTGTCTTGAATTAAAAATTTAGCAGCTCTTAAATTGGGAGCAATCTGTTGTTCAACCAGCCCACGAATTAAAAATGTTTGAAAAAGTTCTATTGCAATTTCTCGGGGCAATCCACATTGATACAACGAGAGAAGGGGACCTACGACAATAACAGAACGACCTGAATAATCCACCCGTTTTCCAAGTAAATTTCCACGAAATCTTCCTTCTTTACCTTGGATGAAATCTGAGAACGATTTATAAGGTCTGTCGTGACTATCTTTCACCGGTTGTGCGCCTATACTGTTATCAAGAAGTGCATCTACGGCTCGTTGGACTAATCTCTTTTGATCACCTAATAAATCCGACATTAGAAATGGATGAGTGTTTTCTATGAAGTGTGAAAGATTATTATTTCGACGGATAACTGTTTGATAAAGTTCATTGAGATCCGAAGTAATAACTCCACCTTCATTTAATTGAAACATTGGCCTCAGGTCGAGAGGAAGAACTGGTAATAAGCATAGAACCATCCATTGTGGTTCTACATTTGCTCGAATCAAATATTTAGCAAATCTCACCCGTCTAACCAAAAGATCCTTTCTTCTTCGAAGTTTTTGAAGTTTTTGCTCGTTAAATTGAGAATATATTTCTATATTACCAACTGCATTCTCTGCCTCCAAAAATAATATAGATAGTAGCTCATCTATTATCTCCCATTCTCTATATGAACGATCTATAATAATTTGCAGATCTAGACCAACTAATTGGTCTCTGATAGCTTTTCCTCCAGTAGCTATTTCTCATTCTTGAAATAGCGCAAAATCCTAAGAGAGAAAATAAGCAATATCTTTTGGCCAAGATTCTTCGTCATATTTCAGTGAACCCTCAAATCACAATAAAGTCAGTTTGTTAACCGTGGGCCTAGTAATACAAACATTTGGATAGGGTTTTCTAATATTTTTTTTGCCCCCCCCTCAGAATCGGACATGAAAGTTTCCTCTCATCCGGCTCAAGTAACTATACTGAAATGGAAAGTGATTATGTATCATTGTGCAAATGTTTTTTGCTCTCTATAAAATGAAATAGTTACTCTTTGCTCAAGTTCTAAATGAATTCGATTATTGGTTTATCATTCGTATTATGACATAAATATGGAATTAGTGAGCAATCTCCTCCCTTTTGAACGATACATTTCTTTGCCTTCAATTCATTTGAAGTTCATAAGGGATTTACTTGTCTGTATCTCGTTCTAATTGATCCTGTAGGTTTCTGTTTTACTTCGATGGTTACAATACTATTTGAAGCATATGTGTGATGAATAAACTCCTATAACCATATCTTCTTTTTGGTCTTGAATAAATCAAGTGATTAATAAGAATAAACCAGATTTTTCATTCCATTTTTTCTTAGAATAAAAGAGGTATTTTTACGAAGTCCAATTAGCAATTTAATATACAAGATATTAACCCTAGATTCATTTCTCTTTATCAACATCTTTTAAGATGCTTCTAATTCTGAGCTTCATGCTACTCTTCCCGAGGGGCGTGTCAGAGCTAAGGGCATCCCAATTAGATTGAATAGGATGACAGTTCCTACGGATCTGTATAATGAGAGCTTGTGATCAAGTCACACATCACAGTATACTGGTTCTTCTAATTCTTTATGAGTTTTATCTAATAGATCCGCGATATAACTGGGGCGTCGTTTGAAATACCAAATATGAACAACTGGACATGCCAGTTTAATGTATCCCATTCGATATCTTCGAATTTGAGGATCAACAACAAGTTCAATTTCACATCGAGTACAAAAATTATTTTCCTTCTCATTTTCCATTATTCGAGGTTTTACACAAGCACAAACTCCCCTTTTCTTAGGCCCAAATATTCTTTCACAAAATAATCCATCTCTTGCTGGTTCATAAGTTCTATAATCTAAAGTGAGGGGTTTAGTCACTTGTCCGACTCTCTTTCCATTAGGTAATATTCTTTCAGACCAAGCGAGAATCTGCTCGGGAGAAACTAATCCAATTCGAAGTTGTTGATGTTTATCCTGGTCACTCATAAAAAATAAATTTTGATTCATTTTGATCAAACTTCCTTCTTATCTATCTGAAAGTCTATCTCAAATAGAATAGTATGATTCAATTCTAGAGCTAAAGATCGTAGTTCTCGACTGAGCAATTGAAAAGATTCTGTAAGAGTGCTAGGTTTAGGCATTGGTTCTCCATTGAGAATGGCACCAAATATTTTTTCACGAGCGTCTATATGGTCAGATTTTAAAGTAAGCATCTCGTGTAAAATATAAGCAACACCAAAACCTTCTAGAGCCCAAACTTCCATTTCTCCTACTCGTTGCCCTCCTCGGTGGGATTTTCCTTTTAAAGGTTGTTGTGTAACCAATGTGTAAGGTCCACTGGAACGTGCATGAATTTTGTCATCAACTTGATGGCACAATTTCGAAATATAAGCTATTCCTATTGTAACAGGTTGTTCAAAAATCTTTCCTGTTCTTCCATCAATTAATCTATGTTTTCCAGGATGATCAGGTTCAAATACCCATGGATTAGCTGTTTGCTCGCTAGCTTTATAAAGTTCAGAAAACACTAGTTTTCTAGAAGCTTCTCGTTCGTATCTTTCGTCAAAAGGTGCTACTCTATAATGTTTGTTCATTAGTTTTCCTGCTAAACCAAGCAAACATTCAAAGATCTGTCCTACATTCATTCATGAAGGTACCCCTAATGGATTTAATACCATATCTACTGGTGTTCCATTCTGTAAATAAGGCATATCTTGTCTGGGCAAAATTTTTGAAATAATACCTTTATTACCATGCCTTCCAGCTACTTTATCACCCACTTGTATTTTACGTTTTTGTGAAATATATACATGAACTTTTTCTACACTATCGCCGAGATAATCTTCTTCCTCGAACTCCTGGAAGCATCTCACATCGAGAACTCGGCCTTTTACACCTTTAGGGACTCTAAAACAATTTTCTTTTCCAGTAGGTGCCTTAATATCAAATAATTCTTGTAAGAATTTTCCTTCTGGAGTATTTAATAGTGAGTCTTCTTCTGCTTCCAGTATTAATCTACCTACTAATACATCACCTGTTTCTACCCAAGATCCTATCATTACAAGGCCATTTTCGTCCAGATGACGGAGTAAGTAAGCATCTAAATGAGGTATTTCTCTAGTGATTACTTCAGGGCCCTGCTTCGTAACATAAACTCCAATTTCGTATCTTACGATCTGGAAAGAAGTAAAAATGTCTTCATATACCAGACGTTCACTAATAAGTATTGCATCTTCAAAATTGTATCCTTCCCATGGCATATAGGTGACTAAGATTTTTTTTCCCAAAGAAAGTTCTCCCCTTGTTGTAGCTACACTATTTGCTATAATTTGCCCCCTCTTTACATATTCCCCTTGGTGAACTCGGGGTTTTTGATGCATACAAGTGTCACTATTAGAATGTTGATATAGAATCAATTCTGTTTCTATATTCTCTTGAACAACGGATGAAGTTATAGTGAGCCAAATCCGATTTCTAGAGACAATAGTTTCCTTTCCGAGAAAGGGATAGGTGCAGAGACTCAACGGAAGCTATTCTAATGAATCAACACAATTTGAATTGGATACAATACATTATTTACAAAATGTCTTTTGTATTTTATTTAACGCTTGCGTTATATATCACCAATAAACAAAAAAAAATGATTAAAGCTTGAATTGTTCTAGGTTTTATTTGAAAAAGAATATGCCTAGCTTCAAATTGAAATTGAAGGATTCATGAAGCTTTCCAATTAAGAGCTTCTCTAGAAAGAGAGTTGCGTTTACTTCCATTTTTGGAAGTAATAATTGGATGAGGATAAAGATAGAGTCCAATTCTACATGTCAATGTCAACAACAATGAAAATTGGAGTAGGAGGAAAATCCGTTGGTTTTATAGATCGTGAGGGTTCGAGTCCCTCTATCCCCAGGCCTCTTTATCAAAGAGGTCTGTTTTATTTTCTTTTTTTTATTATTTGTTAGATGTGTTAATAAGAATATAAGAAAACTTTATCACATAAGAAGTTTGAATTGTATGATCAATTTGTGTCTGCTTCTGTATATATACATCTTTGTATATGTGTATGTTGTATAACTGTATATAACATATATGTATGTTTTTATTTGCATCATTGTTTCTACTCTTTCAAATGCTGACTTTTAGCTTTTTGTTTTTAGTTGACAAGAGTTTGGTTACTGTGCTAGTATGATGCATAGGGGAACAGCCGGGATAGCTCAGTTGGTAGAGCAGAGGACTGAAAATCCTTGTGTCACCAGTTCAAATCTGGTTCCTGGCATGTATACTTTTATAAGTATTAAAAAGGATTAATAGACCTTATTCTACTCTATATATGATGAATTGTTTAGAATAATCATCAGTGATTCTATGGTATTGAATTAATAGGGAGTTCGCCCAAGTTATTACTTGAAATAACTCGAACTAGAGAGCAATTTTCTCTATTTCATTTTTTTTATATCTCGTAAAAAAAGGGTATAACTAGGCCTATTAGATAGTTTCCAATTCATCTGAAAGCTCAAAAAAAATGATTACGATTAATAGAAAGATTGAGATAAAGTAGCTTCTACCTTAGCATTATGTAAAAATAGAACTAGATCGGGGTAAAGACCAATACCTATGATCGGTAAAAAGAGACAGATCAAAATAAAAAGTTCGCGTGGTCCCGAATCCTTAAAATAAGGTTTCGGGGCATTCGAAACTTTATATCCATAGAACATTCGACGTAACATAGATAACAAATAAATGGGAGTTAATATCATTCCAATTGCCGCTATTGCAGTAATAATGATCCGAAAGGTCAAAGAATATTTATGATTAGTAATTATTCCCAAAAATATCATAAATTCTGCTACAAAACCACTCATTCCTGGCAATGCAAGAGAAGCCATTGAAAAGCTACTGAACATAGTAAAGATTTTAGGCATTGGTATAGCGATTCCTCCCATTTCATCAAGGAAAAGAGTACGTATCCTATCATAACTTGTTCCTACCAAGAAAAAAAGTGCAGCACCGATTAATCCATGAGAAATCATTTGCAAAATGGCTCCATTGAGCCCTATAGATGCCGTGGAACCAATTCCTATAATTACAAAGCCCATATGAGATATTGATGAATAGGCTATCCTTCTTTTCAAATTGCGTTGACCCATAGAAGTGAGAGCTGCATAGATAATTTGTAGTGCTCCTATTATTATCAACCACGGCGAAAACAAAGAATGAGCATGAGGTAGCAATTCCATATTGATCCGAATCAACCCATATCCTCCCATTTTCAATAGAACTCCGGCCAAAAGCATACATGTACTATAATGTGCTTCCCCGTGAGTATCTGGTAACCAGGTATGTAAAGGAAAGATTGGCAATTTTATTGCATAAGCGATCAAAAACCCTAAATATAATAGTATTTCAAGTGTGATGGGATAATCTTTTTTAGCTAATAATTCGAAATCGAATGTTGGCCCATGAGATCCATAGAGACCCATACTTAAAGCTCCCATTAAGATAAAAATGGAACCACCGGCAGTATACAAAAGAAATTTTGTGGCCGAATATAGACGTCTTTTTCCCCCCCACATGGATAAAAGGAGGTAAACAGGAATTAGTTCCAACTCCCACATGAGAAAGAAAAGTAGAATATCTCGAGAAGCAAATAATCCCAATTGGCCACTGTACATTGCCAACATCAAGAAATGCAATAATCGCGGATTTCGAGTAACTGGCCAAGCAGCTAAAGTAGCTAAAGTAGTTACAAATCCCGTTAATAAAATAAGTCCGATGGAAAATCCATCAATTCCCAGTTTCCAATGAAAATGGATAAGATTTATCCAGTTATAATCCTCTTCCAATTGGATTAATGAATTATCAAAATGATAATGATAACGGAATATATAGGTCATTAAAAGTAGATCTAATAAGCAAATACCTAGAGTATACCATCGAATCATTTTATTTCCTTTATGGGGAAATAATGGGATTAATAACCCCGCAGATATGGGCAAAATAACAATTATTGTTAACCAAGGTAAATTACTCATAATGAAGAGAAAAGAGACTTTCGATATCAAAACCCATGCTTTCAATTTTGGGTCGAGTATGGGTTTTGATCAGTGAAAGAAGAAAAGGAGAATGAAAAATATGTATGGGATGGATCTAACTATTTTTCCTTTTTTATGGATCAGTAAGCTAGACCCATACTGCGAGTTGTTTCATGCCATAAATAAACACGTACACTTAAGAAATCCGTTGGACAAGCCGATTCACACCTCTTACAACCTACGCAGTCTTCTGTTCTTGGAGCAGAAGCAATTTGCTTAGCTTTACATCCTTCCCAAGGTATCATTTCTAATACATCTGTGGGACACGCTCGTACACACTGGGTACAACCAATACATGTATCATAAATTTTGACTGAATGTGCCATTGGATCTAAGAACTCCATTAGTTATCATATAAAAAGTTTTAAATTGAATAAGATTTTTTAATATATGGCCAATGATGATATATTATGAATATCAAGCAAATCAATAATTGTATTATCGGTGATATAATGAATAGATTCAGATTCTATCTGTTTGTTTTATAAAAGAGACAGATTTGTCTAATTTTCACTTCTCCAGATTTGGCCGAATCTGGTCTAATCGTGTTAGACAGATCATTTGGATAGTGAGTTAAATATGAATTATGCTCTTGATTGATCGTAATACTTATAATAAATCTCTCTAAAATAAAGAGAAAAGAGAGATCTAGATCTATTTTGAAAGAGACAGGCCTGGTATCTATTTGAATAGGAATAGGTCTACAAATTCTTCATATGGAAGGAGATCTCCATTACCATTTTGACAAATTAAATTGATCGATACGAGTTGATTTTCTGTTACGATATATTGCCAGAACAATAGCTAATCCAATAGCTACTTCAGCAGCAGCAATAGCTATAACAAAGATCGAGAAGATATCCCCCTTTACTTGCCTACTATCAAAATAATCTGAAAATGTTACTAGGTTTAAATTCACCGCAGTGAGTATTAGTTCAAGACACATAAGTGCTTTAACCATGTTTCGACTTGTTACTAGTTCTTAAATACTGATAGAGAATAAATAAGCACCTAAAATAAGTGCATGTTCGAGCATAATAGAGGAACTCCTCATACCTTAACCTCTTCAGATACAAACAAAAGTTCTAATAAGTTTCTCCTTTTCCATTATCAAAAGAACAAAAGGATTCTTTCATGATCTATGAAGATAAAACAACACATTTATGCTACTAATATGCACGAGGTTCGTCATGATATTCACTGAATACTTAATATTATTCAGTGTTCAGCAATTTGGCTGACAAAAAAAAGCTATTGAATTTATCAAAAAAAAGAAACAAATTCTTTCTTTTTTATTCTTTTTGTTATGTTCAATTTCTTTTATTTAAACATAA
Source organism: Sequoiadendron giganteum (assembly GCA_007115665.2). Classification (NCBI taxonomy): domain Eukaryota; kingdom Viridiplantae; phylum Streptophyta; class Pinopsida; order Cupressales; family Cupressaceae; genus Sequoiadendron; species Sequoiadendron giganteum. The sequence continues at coordinate 590,963,304 of CM021102.1, forward strand.
TCAAATTTTATTCCTCTTTTAGAAATGTAATAATTAATAGCTATCCACTACAAAGAAAAAGAGTCTAGTTTTCAACATAATCAAATTTTATTCCTCTTTTAAAAATGTAATAATTAATAACTATCCACTACAAAAAAAAGGAGTCTAGTTCAAATTTCAAATGGGTACCAAAAAAATTTTTGTCATTCTTGAGGGTGTAGTTAGCACAACATATCCTAATGGTATGTTTACAGTCTACCTAGATAACGATATGTTGGTTTTAACGGTTGTATCGTGTAAAATGAGATATCGAACAATACGAATAGTACCGGGAGATAGAGTGAGAGTTGAATTACCTCTTTACGATTTAAGCAAAGGACGTATAATATATAGATATCCCGTCAAACGAAATGATGACGATAACTTTCTACCTGCTCCCGATGAATTTTGAGGCCCATTAAATCTATAAAAAAGAACAAGATTTTAGCATTAAATAAAGGACCACAAATATGAAAATCCGTGCTTCTGTTCGCAAAATTTGCGAAAAGTGCCGCCTAATTCGTAGACGGAAACGCCTTCTTGTAATTTGTTACAATCCGAGGCATAAACAAAAACAGGGATAATTTCTATTACTATTGTATATCAAGATATGAATTCTAAAAGAAATTTCGGCAGCCAATTTTAATTATAATATAGAAATATATATATATATATATATTTCTATATTATAAATATATATATATATATAATATTTTTTTTTTACTAATTTAAATAGAAAAATTGATCAAAAATTATAAGAAGATTTGTGTTGTGTCAAAAAATACAAAAAAATTTGTGTCAAAAACTAGAAGAAAATATGTGCCACGTAGAGCTACAAGAAGATTTTTGCCACGTAAAACTAAACATCGAATACTGAAAGGAGTTATTTATGTTCGAGCAAGTTTTCGCAATACCATTGTTACTGTTACAGATACACGGGGGCAAGCGGTTTCTTGGTCTTCTGCCGGTGCTTGTGGATTTAAAGGTACAAAAAGACGTTCACCATTTGCTGCTCAGACTGCAGCAGCAAATGTTGTTCATACCTTAGTAAATCAAGGTCTTCTGAAAGAAGCAGAAGTTATGATAAGTGGCCCTGGTCCGGGGAGAGAAACAACATTACGAGCCATTGTTAAAAGTGGTATACAATTAAGTTATGTACGTGATGTAACTCCTATGCCACATAACGGATGTAGACCTCCCAAAAGGAGACGTGTGTAAGAATTGAATAAATTGAAAGAGAAAGAAATGATTAAATTATTTATTTCAATAATATTATGAATCAGAATAAAATAGCAGTCTCAATTAAGATACCAGAATTAAAGTGCGTGGAATTCAGAACAGAGAATAAGCGTTTTAATTATGGTCGTTTCACTCTATCTCCGCTTCGCAAAGGTCAAGCTAATACAATAGGCAGCGCAATAAGAAGAGTTTTACTCGGAGAAGTAGAAGGAACATGTATCACACGTGCTCAATTTCAAAATATATCAAACGAATATTCCGTGATAATAGGTATTGAAGAATCAATACATGAAATTTTGATGAATCTGAAAGAAATTGTACTTCGAAGTGATGTGTACGGAATTCGAGAAGGATGTATCCATGTTGTCGGACCAAAAAAAGTAACCGCTCAAGATATAATGTTACCACCTTCTGTGAGAATAATTGATACTACACAACATATAGCTAACATAAACAAATCAATTACCTTAGATATATCATTACAAATTGAAAAAGGTCGCGGATATATTATTCAAAATCCAAATAATTACAATTCTAAGGACGGAATTTTTCCTATAGATGCTGCCTTTGTCCCTGTTCAAAATGTCAATTACAGTATTCACTCCTATTGGAGCGAAAATGAGATACAAGAAATTCTATTTCTTGAAATATGGACGAATGGAGGATTAGCGCCTAAAGAAGCACTTTATGAAGCGTCTCGGAATTTGATTGATTTTTTCCTTCCCTTTCTGAATGCAAAGGAAGAGAACATCGATGGAACAAACAGTCTAAGCGACAATATTACTCCTTCCTTACCTATTTCGCATATATCGACTGATACGAAGAGAATAGATTTTGATAAAATGTATATTGACCAATTAAACTTCTCTACTAGGGTATATAACTGCCTCAAAAAGGCCAATATAAATACAGTATCGGACCTCTCGAATTACAGGCGAGAAGATTTAATGAAAATCAAACATCTTGGGGAACAATCTGTCAAAGAAATATTGGAATTTATGCGAAATATTGGAATTGATTCACCGGGGAATCCGGTTTAGATTTCTCAATAAATAGTTCTATTGAATCTATCCATTCATTCCTTTCTTTTAAGTTCTTCTGGAAAGTAATTGAAAGAAATCTTTGACCATTTTATAACAATATTAGAAAATATCTTATTCAAAAAAATATATCTAGGGAGTAGTTGCTTTAAGGTCTCTCCCTAGATATATAAACAAAAGATTTCTCTCCTCTCCTATATTAAGATATTCTAAATTATATCAAATTGGAAAAGACCTAGAGTTAAAGATTCATCAATAGGTAACGTTGCCCCAATACCTAACCAAAGAGCTACTGCGGTACCGATTAAGAATACTGTTGTAGCTACTGGACGACGAAATGGATTTTGAAATTGATTCACATTCTCCAAGAAAGGGACTGTTAATAGTCCTGCAGGTACTGAAGCCATTAAAAGGACACCTAATAATTTATTAGGTACTGTACGAAGTATTTGAAATACGGGGAAAAAATACCATTCGGGTAATATTTCCAAAGGAGTTGCAAATGGATTTGCCGGTTCACCAATCATTGATGGTTCTAGAACTGCTAAACCTACGGTACATGCAATAGTACCAAAAATAACTACTGGAAAAATATATAAGAGATCATTGGGCCAAGCGGGCTCGCCATAATAATTATGGCCCATGCCTTTAGCTAATTTAGCCCTTAATACAGGATCATTCAAGTCAGGTTTCTTTGTTATTGGGATAAGTAGATTATTATGAATCTATCCCCCGAAAGAACCGGACATGTCAATTTGGATCATCCGGCTCGAGCAATAATTGAAATAAAAATAATGAACGGCGTATCGTTAGAATAAGTATAACTAAGAAGATTTATATAAAATTCATAATTTTTATTGTTTCGTATGCCCAGTACCCAAGTAAGCTCACAAATTAGATCATGATCAATATGCCTTTTGGATCATCTTATTCCTTGTAATCTGTGTTCATCTCGACTGCCACAATTTTTTTTTGCATACAAGGTATTAACTTGTTACTGATCTGGCCTTTTTCCTTCTTTAGACCCCTTCTTTTACTCCGATAGTTTACCCTATTGAAATGCAAGGGAAATGCATGCATTTTCATACTATGAAAAGGAAAGGAAAATTCAAGTAATAAATTGGACTTATGATATGTTATTACTATTACCTGGATCTCACGGAGCCTAATTCGGATTCGATCATAGAAATAACTCTCTTGGAACACAACAAAGTGCTCGCCTTTTACCCAGGTTTTAAACTTCCTATTTTTGGAAAGAAAATTGGGACAGAGACACATTTCGTGATGAATCTTTATATGGCAGATCCTAAAATTGATCTGCACGGCCTAACCAATAGTTCAAGTCACACACTCCCATAATCCATTTTCTCCATCTGAGATGAGTATCTACTTCAATTCTTTGTATTAAATAAAGAATACTTCAAAATTGAAAGGAGAAATCCGAGAAACATGCTTTCTTATTTCCCTATTTTCAATAAGAAATATTCGCGGCAATGATATATCGTAAAATAATAGGTTTTGAATACTGATTCAAAATGTATATTTCCTTTCTATAAAGGACCTGAAATACCTTGCTTGTGGATCATTAGAAAGTGCATTAACATAAATACAGCAGTAAGAAGGGGTAATATGAAAGTGTGTAAACTATAAAAATGAGTCAAGGTAGATTGACCCACACTAATAAATTTCATGCAAGAAAAAAAATCTATTAAATTTATAGATATTTCATCAACTTATTAGTCATTTATAGTGCAAACATTCTAGTAAATAAATAGGAGAGCCTAAATATTAGAAAAAATAAATATTTCACTTCCGACAAATAAGATAAATAAGATAACTACAACAATAAACCCAAAAGATACTCATGAAATAAGTCAATATAATAAATATATCACTATTAGTTTATATCTAAATCAAATTAGAGGTGAGAATTATCAAAATAGGCTAAAAAATCATAAGTTATAACTACTACAAAACATTTTACAATTCAAGATTAATACTAGCTAGCATTCAATTGATTAGTTATTTTTGTTGCAACATTCTAATAAAGAAGTATGACAACTTATAATAAGAGAAAAATAAAGGGTTGTCTTTTCCAAAAAATAGTAAGATTAATAAAGATATCACTATCAATTTTTATTGAAACCAAATTAAGTGGGAATTGCCTAAATATGTTAAAATTCCAAGTAATAATTACTACAAAATGTTGTACAATTCAATATTAATAGAAGATCATGATCATGCCCCAACTACAAGAAGAGTATAGTGGGTTTTTAGATATTGAAATTGAAGCTATTGTGTTTCATAAAGATTTTTTTTGCTTCATACAATGATCCAAAGGTTTCACAAATATATCAAAGTTATCATTTAAGATTGCATTATGCATAACCATCTTCTAGTCACAAGTATATTAATATTACCATCTAGCATTACATTGTACATAACCTTCTTTAAGAAGAGCCTAGTCTTGCATCTACTAATAACCATCTTCTATAAATCCTTTTTGATTGACTCATTGAAACTAAAGCTATCATGTTCCGTAAAGTTTAATAAAAGACAAGAAAGTTGAGTATTGGTTTGCTTCAATATATTTTAGCTATCTTACCACTATTGTAATAAAGAATGCAATACTCTATAATAAGAGGACAAAAAAGATTGTCCCTTAAATAAGAGTTATTATTAGTAAGACTTGTTATCACGAAAGTTGATATAAGAATGACCTATCAACCAAACAAGAAAATATCATGTAAGAGGTTCTCTGGTTTTTGTCAGGTGCTATCAATCATCAAATTCTCATAAGATTATGTTCTCTTACCCACAACTTTCGTTTGCTTTAAAACAAAAGTTGTCTGTTTGAGGAGAATGGGGATTGCGGAAGTTGTGGTTGTTGAATGAGGCACTAAAGCAGCTGTAAGTGGGTGTACTAAATTCTTTGCATCCATCCTTGCCAATAGGAAAATGATGACTAAATACAAGAAACCCTGTTTAGATGACTGTAAAAGGCTTTCACTAGAAGGAAAGTTTTGGTTGTCAGAAAACCTATTAAAACAGAGCATTTCTAGTGATGCAAAATCATCTCAGACCTTCAATTTAAGAATAGCTAGACTCTGCATCACTTCAAATGCATTTCAAAGTTATTATTCAAATCAGCTAGTCCTTAATAGGCTACTCCAAATGATAGAAATAATTGTATTCAAAGGCTCAAAAAAGAAATAAACCTAAAATGTGCACCAAAATTACTAAGAATGTATATTGATCCTTTATCAAATTGCAAATTTATGTCTGGTCAAAGATGCTAATAGAAAGAACTACAAGAACTGAAAAAGACATTGTACGATGACTGATATCTAGCATGTGTAAGAAATTTTGATTTGGCTCTCAAATATATGACAATAAGCATGAGATAGGTACATAACATAATCATTATTTCACAATAAGATATAGTTAAAAAAGAATCAAGAAAATAGAAAATAATGAAATTAATGAATAAGAAATAACATGTATCTCCACAATTTTCTCTTTTTAATTTTTTACTCAATCAAAATGGCCTCTCCCATAGATAAGAATGCAATTAATGAGTAAGAAATAAACAAGAAAAACCCTTATATTCATCTACAACAAGTTTTCTAATCATCATTTGTTGACTGTATTTCATCATATGTTGGTTGTATCTCTAAATTAACCTTTCACACTTAATTAAAAAGTATACAACCTACATCAGTAAAATCCGATATAATAATTCTTTGTCTTTATATTTTTATCAATATGTTTGTGAAAATCTCAAACCTTTCTATACTTTACATGTTTTTATTGAATCAGTGATTGTAAATAAATGGCATGTATGACCATAACACTACATAAACTGTGCTGATCTAAACAATATAACACTACATATGCTCTAAAATCCTGATGTACTGAAATGGAAATATAAATTTCAGCAATAAAATAAACCACCATACCTTACATATTGAAGAATGAATGCCTTTCATCTATAGGGCTAGTGTTAGTGTTGTTGCAGGTACAGGGGTGGGCACAAGAAAAATATAAAACAGTATAAAAAAATTAACATATTCTATGAACTAATATCGCACCTTACATGATCTTATATTATTATGTGCATACAACATAGACATTATTGGATGGTAAAAACATGACATGATTTACTATTTTGAATTGGATTTATATTTAGAATTGAATCCTGTTACATGTAGATAGAATATTTTAGTGCAAAGTTTTAGACATACAAGTTAATTGATACGTATTCTATAAGTAAATCAATAAGAATTTTTCCCTAATATGTATTATTATAAAAATAAGCAGTAACAATGTATATAGGAAACATACCATAAAACCATAAGTGAAAAATTGGATCTTTGTATGAGGATTCGGCAAGTTGCAGGTTGCCCAAATGTTCACAAAGCATCTGTGTGGACAAGTTGCCATAGCTTCTTGGATTTCAATAACACTGCATCTCCCATCTTCTTTGCCCATTATTGATTGCAATTACATAAAATCAATTCCAATCTGTTAATTCAATTATAACCTTCCATTAATATGCAAGTCTAAATAAAAAAACACTGAAGACAGACAAATTCTGTAATTGCCACAGAAAGAATGGAAGGGATGCCGCTGGTGCTTTCCCCCCAGGGGAAAAAAGGGAAGTCCTGCTACTGGTGCTTGCTGTGATTTAATTGTAATTAATGTTTTGTTTTGCTTACTCCTTGTTGGGCATATGCCTATGTTTAGGTAGTGATGAATGTATGAGAAAAGAGAGAGCAAAAAATGAACAGAGGACTCTATTTTATTTTTCTGAGTCTATTGGAAGAGCACTGGCTCTGTGTGTGGATTCATATGTTTTTAATTTTTCTGAGTCTATTGGAAGAGCATTGGCTTTTTGTGTATCTATGAATGTAATGGAGTTTGTATGTTTTGAAATATTTGTTTATGATATTTGAAGTTTGTATGTTTTGAAATATAAATCATTTCTGTCTTATCCTCTATTTTTATCTATGTTATTTTTTTTCTCTTATCCTCTATTTTTATTTATGTATTTTTTTTTCTCTTATCCTCTATTTTTATCTATGTATTTCTTCTATAGATCTCACTCTGGAGATTTTATTTTCAATTATTTTAGATTTTGAATGATATATTTTTAACTAAATAATATAGTGGAACTCACTCTTTCTTCAATTTCACTGGAAAATGGATGAAATTTTCCGAGCTTAACTTTTAGAATATATACTGTTTTTCTAAAAACAGTCTGCATTTTTTCTGCTTCTTCTGTTTTAGAGATGATCAAAAATAGATAAACAATGAAAAGGCTTGTAATGAACATAGGACAATGCGAAAATTGTAAAAACAAGCATTGGTGTAATTGGTAAAGTTTCTCTTATAATCAAAATATCCACATTCATAATGACTTTAAGAATACAATAAAAAAATCTTAAGTTTCTTTTAAAGAAGTAAAATATAAGCACAATGCTAATCCTCTGTGTAGTTATTTTGTTTGGGCAGCTGCACACAATAATTGTAGTGAGTTTGACTGGGCGATCCAAGATTCATAGTGGATAAGGTTTTTCCAAATACAAGGACGGACACAGGCACAGTCCCCTTCCCCTATATTGGAAGTTCTTGGTCAATAATTCATATTTGGGAAGAATATCAATGACAATTGGCCATTCTCATGGTTTTGGAGTGGATGTTACCTTAGGAAAAATTCGCCAAATGATATTCTACATAATGACAATGATAATTTTTCCAGTTCCCACTGTCATTCTGCTGATATCAATGTAAACCTGTGAAAGCAGCCTAAACTTAGAAATTAGCTTCCAGTTGTTTATGTTCAAGCTATCTTGGTCACTAACACTGTCAGCTACCCTTAGCCCCATTGTCTTCATACGTGAGCATGTAGCTCAACCCCTAAAGCAACTTCCAACCATATACCAACAACTTCCCTGTTCCATAATAGCATTCTCCAAAAGTTGACTGTCATAGATAGGGAAAAATGGTAAAAGTGTATTTCTACACTCATCAAGATGATATACTAGTCTTTTGTTCCTATAGAAACGAAGAGGGCAAAATAACTTTGAAATACTCAGTTTAGCTATTACAGCCTTCAAACTATGGGCTTTACTTCATTTACAACAATGCCAATGACTTCTAATATTTACACCTGCCAATCGCATTTTCTTGAAAGTTTCAAAAGCTTTTTAAAATAATCCACATTTTACATTTCCCTCAATCATTACATTCCATGAGATAACCTTTCTTTGAGGCATTCTGTCAAACAGTTCTATCTCTGCTGAGATTACTAAGAATGTATTCAAGTGCACATTGCAGATTCCATATGCTCGATGTTTTGTGCTTAGTATTATTGTTTCTATGTACAGGAGATGTGTCAAATTTCACTTATAGTACAAGTAAAGTATCTTTGACCAGAAATACATGCTCTGAACGCAAACATCCCAGTTGGACAGAGAGAAATTAAATAATTCATAGTTTGATTCACTAATGAATGCATCCTATAATCACTTCTATGCCTGCCTATTCCTCAAAAAATCCAAACCCAAATATGATGTGTAATAAAATTAAGCCAATGCTGGCTGAATGTGATAAATAAATAAAACCTCCCATGTGATCTATCCGAACAAAAATCCAGGGAAACCAAATCATGCACTATTTATATTACAAACAAACATTACAAAACACTAAGATTACCCTCCCCATGATTTACAGGCAAGGGTACCCGAAATATTTGGTAGGGATGTCAAATTATGCTAGTGAACTGACCTGGAAACTTCAACTGAACATGATCTGGACTTGAAACGGCCTGAAAAAAGGAAACAAAAGAAAGTCAAAGTGTCGTCATAATCAAACATAGATTTACAAAAAGAAAATAAAACTACATAAGACTTCACAAAGGAGATTTACCCCATTCAACTAACATAAAAATTCTGTAAGGAAAATAACAGATAATATCAGAATCGTTAAACCCTTACCTCGAGATTCTACACAAATTGCGTCGTGCTGTCAATGATAGCGGTGAGCCAAAACGGGTAGAGTTTGCAGAAAAACTATTACGAAACCCTACCAAAGCAAAAATCTCGCTACAGCTACTAGTTCAATCTATTCACAAATGAAAAATAAAAATTAACAGATAAGAAAGTAAAAATAGAACAACGAAAAATAACAATAAGGAAGGAAAAACAACGAAGAGAAAAGAAGCGCTCCATAAAATCTAACTCAAACAAAGACAGAACAAATGTGATTCCCCTTTAAATACAAATGTGATTCTTGCATTGTAGAAAAAGCAAACGGCTGGTAAGAAAAGCAAACGGTTACCATCTGAAAAAATCAAACGGTTAGCATTGAAAAAAATCAAACGGTTGGCATTGGAAAAAAATAAAATGGCTGGTTAAAAAACACAAACGGTTAGCATTGGAAAAAAATCAAACGGCTGGCATTTGAAAAATTCAAATGGCTGGCATTTCCATTGTTTGTTTTTCCCAAATGCCAGCTGTTTGCTTTTTTGGAATCTTGATTTGTAGAATTAAATGAATAATGTCCACCCAAATTAAACAATCTTCTGTCTGCTTTTGAAATCAGTGTTTATAAAATTATAAGGCTGGCTACATTAAACAAAATTGTGTCTGTTTTCATAAGCTGTCAAAATGAGAATGCTGAATTTATGTTTTGTTCATGGGATCCAGGTTCTGAAGCTTCTCACATGAACCTTCGATACGGAATATTATACTTTCCCTAGAAATCAACCTCATCTTTCATTGCCAGTTTTATGTTAGTAATCTGCCCAGTATTCAAATTTCTCCTCTTATTAAATAAAAAAAATCAAGACTGGAATCTAAGAATATGCAATTATTTTGACATGAAGTGTTGAGTTTTGGTAAGATGGATTATAAATTTTCTTAGTAACCATACAATAGATAATTTGTTGACAAGATTAAGATATTATTAGTTGATGTTCACAATGCTAGTGCAATTATATTAGGATGAGATACAAAATGGGTCTGGAAAAGAAGGCTCAGTGATTGCCATACTTGGGTTCGGTTGAAAGAGAAAAGAAGGATGCCTAACAACTACCATGCTTGGATTCAGATTGGAGAAGGAAGAGTGATTGAGAGCACAAACACCACAAAACTCTTCTTACATTGTAAACATTGGGTGTTTGCACCTATGGGAACATATTTATAAGGTTGTATTTATGTCATTTCTCAAAGCATGCTTTTGGGATTTGTAAGCACACTAGGACAAGTTAGAAATAATAAAAGTGACTTATGATTAGATGATTTCTAAACTAAAGTCTACATTGGAAATCCTTTATTTTATCTTGTGAGATGAGAAATTAGGCATCATGCTGAAAGTGTAGTGTTCATTTAAATTTAATACTTATCATTTGATCAATGTTGTAATATTAAGTTTGGTATAAGTTATATGAAAGGGTTGTTTAGAATGGTTGTAAAGAAAAATATTAAATAATTCTTTCACTTAAGTTATTTAAAAAAACTTATATATGATATCAGCTATCCAAATCATAATCTATGATATCATTGTACTTTTATCTTGGTATTATAAAAAAATTGTTCCATAAAATGTTTCATGTGTATCCATAAACCTTATTTAAAAGATGTCATGTCTAAATTACCCTATTTTGAAGCATAGACTGCATAATAAACTTTATAGATTTTGGAAAACAAGTTGGTATAATAAGACACTAGCAAATTTATAACATTGTGATAATGAAATTTTGATCAAAAGCATGATAAGTTATATGACAATTGTAAAGTCAAGGGACCCTTAGTTTAATTGAGAAATACTATGAACATTGTAAATTGTGCTCATTCATAATATGTCAATTAAACAACTATTGTGGTTATGTCTACTTGAGACCTATTTTAGAAGCTATAGAAATGCATCAAATGCTTAAAAATTGTGTTTATTCCTTGCTGGTCTGCAAGTTGATTTATACTAAAATTAATATTTTTGGTTATTCTTGTGTCAAGAAAACCCTTGTAAACATTTGATGGTCAAATGTTGAAAAGTTAAAAGAGCACAATGATTGTTATCATTGTGCAAGTCTTTAATAAGTTGAGTTATGCTAACCATTTTCATTATGGAATTGGGTATTGCGTAATTTTCATGGAAATAATTTATGTGGTAGTGTTTGAGTTTTAGCTAAAGGTTGAATTTGAATATACTATAAGTTATAAAATAAATATTATAGCCTATGTCAAGTTGCTATAATAATTATTTCTTATATAGACAAAGGCATACATCATATTGGTAAAGGCATTTGATATTTGAACCTATTATGTGATCTATGTTCAAGATGTGGATTTTTTTGTTTCATAGATTTCTTTTGTTAGTTATGGATTAAACTTGTTAGCTGATAGGCTATATATAGTGGGAGGTTTCTGCCCGAAACCCATCTCACGTCAGATACAAGTAGCCGTTAAACAATTTACCGTTAGTTGTTTCTAACTATTTAAACATTTTTTACCTCACATTTGAAAAAAAATTATTTACATTCAATGTTTAGATCTAGAATAAAATCAGATTTCCATCACATATGAATAGATTGAAGCAACGACTAGAGGGAGATTGGTTTACGTTTGTCTCATTTAATTTCTTTTTCGTTGTGGCAGGTAGGGCTTTGTAAATGGCAGGAGCATACCAGATCGTTTTTGTTGCAGATGATGGCCAATGTGGTTTTTGTTGCAGATGATGGCCAATGTGGTTTTTGTTGCTGAGGCTAAGGCATGTCAACCCCTTCTTTGACTATAGTTGTTGGTTTCGTGATGGGGGTGCCCTCTTAACAATTGGTGTCGTTGGACGTCTCATTGCGTTTTTGACCTGCTTCTTTCACCGAGCGTTGGATTTGTTGTGGGTGTGTGATATTGGATGGGTTTTTGGTCTTGGCTATCTTGTCCAAATGGCTAAGGTCAGAATGCTTGTGTTTTAGATTGCAAGACATATTTTTTAGCTGGAGGGATTGTTGTTTTCATTGATTATCCTATTAGGAAATAAGGGGACCTTCTTTCAGGTCTGATTGTTATAGGTATATTTACATATATTGTTGTGTGTTTATATACTTATATATACTAAGATTCTTTAAAAAAATACTCGTGTCTACTACACTTTTGAATGGTTATGAGCCCAAAATTTAGCAAATCTATCTTTCTTTTAGGGTGAATTATAGAATTGTTGTTTACTGTACTGTGGATGGACATTCTTAATTTATTTATGTGTACTGAGGTATATTATTATTTTTATATTGAGAAAAGGGTGTCTAGTTAGTTGTTACTATGCGGATAAAGAAACTTCACATAGAAGGGGACTCCAAGTCGGTGATTGATTCAATCAAATTTGGCAGGTTATTAGGATGGAACACCAGAGATATCCTTTAGACATAAGGGTAAATGCATGGATTTGTGACACAATTTCGGCTCTTAAGATGCCACTTTGTTTCTAAAATCAACAAAATATAATTTGCACGATAAAATGAAGATAGTTACGCTCAAAATTTCAAGATGCAGCAAGAACAAGAGTTGAAGTGCTCTGAGTCTAGTTTCTAAGCTAGTAATTTTTTTTTGAAATTAATGAAGATTAAGGGTCTCAAAAAATGGGGGCAAAATAGGTCTTGGTTTTATAAAAAAAACAACATAGCGCCTGAGGGCCCCCCCTTTTTGATTAACTTCTTTTAGAATTTCAAAAATCCGAATAGTGAGAAATTAGCTAACACCATGAAGTTTATCCTCATTCTTTCGGGTAATTTTTTAAATGAATATATAATATTTTATGAATTTTGAAAGTGGACACATCCTGAAAAGCTAAAATTTGAGTGTGCTCCCCCCTAATTTTTTTGAAACCTAATCGAAAATTGATTTTTTTTCATCATGTGTAGAATGGAGTCTAGTTTTTTTTTTAAATGTAATTTGTTTCACATTTCGATGAACGAGTAAAAACCTATCCTAAAACTATCACATGTTGGTTTTTGACCAAAAATGGAGGCATTTGCAATAGAATTTATGGATCAAAACCTTAACTGAATCAAAACAAAAAAAGAATTATATATTTAGATAGCTAAGAGAGAGGTTAACGCCATCACAATTTTTTTATAAACTTGCATTGAAAGACATGTAAACGTGACAGTGAGCACAAACAAAAATATGAGGAAATTTGACAAATCCTATCATTTCAATCGTCCAAAGTAGGTCATTTGGCGAGCACCAAATTTGGCACTCTCTAAATGTCCCGCTTTGAAAAAAATCTAACTTTCCCCTCTATTTGGTCGACCACTTTGATAATGTTGAGAATCCACAATTTATGATCGTAGATGGATAGTTGAGGTTTTACCTTTCATATGCTCTCTACCTCCTTACCTTAACTAGATATCTCTTTATCCCTTTGAAGTCTCTTTCTTTGAAGTCTCACTCCCTCCCACACTACCTAGAATAATCTCTCACTCCAATCCCCTCTAGAGAGAGAGAGGGGGGGTGGTTAAGGGTAGAGGGGAGAGAGATAGAGGGAGTGAATGATGGAGAGAGACAAAACTGAGAGAGAGAGAGGGGGTAGGAAGGAGAGACTTCAGAGAGAGTGAGAGGGAGTAAGAGAGAGAGGGTAGAGGGTTGAGGGTTGAGAGAGAGAGAGGGTTCAGGGTTAAGAGAGAGAGAGGGTTAAGGGTTAAGGGTAGAGGGTAGACGGTTTAAGGGTTTAGGGTTTAAGGGTTAAGGGTAGAGGGTTTAGGTTTTAGGGTTTAAGGGTAGACGGTTTATGGGTTTAGGGTTTAAGGGTTAAGGGTAGAGGGTAGAGGGTTTTAGGGTTGAAGGTTGAGGGTTGAGGGTAGAGAGAGAGAGAGAGACCTTAGAGATGGAGAGAGGGTAGGAGGGAGAGACTTGAGAGAGAGAGAGGGTTAAGGGTAGAGGGGAGAGAGTGAGGGAGAGAGCAGGGTAGGAGGGATATACTCGAGAGACAATGAGAGGCTGGTTGAAAGAGAAAAAGATGCCTAGCGAATGCCATTCTTGGGTTTAGATTGGAGAAGGAAGAGTGATGGAGAGCACAAACACCACACAACTCTCACATTGTAAACATTGGGTGTTTCCACCCATGGGAAAAAATTTATAAGGTTGTGTTTATGTCATTTCTGAGAGAATTCTTTTGGGATTTTTAAGCAAAATGTTATGTCAATGAGGACAATTTAGAAATCAAAAAAATGAATTATGATTAGATGATGTCTAAACTAAAGTCTACATTGGAAATCCTTTATTTTATCTTGTGAGTTGATAAATTAGGCATCTGATATAGTTGGAGGAGCATGCTGAAAGTGTAGTGTTCATTCAAATTTAATACTTATCATTTGATAAATGTAATATTAAAGTTTGGTTTAAATTATATGAAAGGGTTGTTTAGAATGGTTGTAAAGAAAAATATTAAATAATTAATTCATTTAAGTTATTTAAAAAAACTTACATATGATATCGGCTATCCAAGTCATAATCGTATGAAATCATTCTACTTTTATCTTGGTCTTATAAAAAAATAGTTCTATGAAATGTTTCACGTGTATCCATAAACCTGATTTAAAAGATGTTATGTCTAAATTACCCTATTTTGAAGTCCCTATTTTGAAGTGTAGACTACATAATAAACTTTATAGCTTTTGGAAAATAAGTTCCTATGATAAGACACTAGCAAACCTATAACATTGTGATAATGAAATTTTGATCAAAAGCATGATAAACTATATGGCAATTGTGAAGTCATGGGACCCTTAGTTTATTGAGAAATACTATGAACATTGTAAATTGTGTTGATTCATAATATGTCAATTTAACAACTAATGTGGTTATGTCGACTTGAGACCTATTTTAGTGGCTATAGAAATGCATTGAGTGCCTAAAAATTGTGTTTATTTCTTGTTGGTCTGCAAATAGTTTTGGTTACTCTTATGTCAAGAAAACCCTTGTAAACATTCGATGGCCAAATGTTGAAAAGTCAAAGAATGCAATGCTTGTTATCATTGTGCAAGTCTTTAATAATTAAAAGGTGCTAGTTAAGTTGAGTTATGCTAACTATTTTCATTATGGAATTAGGTGTTGTTATAATATATTCACGGAAATAAATTATGTGGTTGTGTTTGAGTTTTAGCTAAAGGCTGAATTTGAATATACTATATGTTATAAAATGAATATTATAGCCTATGTCAAGTTGTCATAAACCCTTTTATAATTATTATTTCTTATAGACAAAGGCATCATATTGGTAAAGTCATTTGATAATTGAACCTATTATGTGATCTATGTTCAAGATGTGGATTTTTTTTTTCATAGATTTCTTTTTTTAGTCGTGGAGTAAACTTGTTATATGATATTGCATGTTATTATTACTCACCACATATTGATAAAGAAATTATCACTATGGAGGGATTAGTAATCACATTTGGTACCTCTATGATTGGTAAAGTGAACATTAAATTTTGGCAATGATATTGATTCTTCTCATTTGGTCATGTTTATACATTAAATGAGAAGTCCTAAATCTGAAAATATAAGCTACATGTGTAAGAAATATATAATAACATGTTGTAGGTTGAGAGTAGAGAATTCATATCTTACAAGGTGGAAGTGAATTAACTACTTTAACAAGTGAGATATTCATGAGTAAACCTTTAAAAGTCAATTCCCTTGTGATATACGTTCAAAGTTGGTATCATTGAATTACTTGAACTATATTCAGGTGAATATTAAGTTGAATATCCATGATACAAGTTACACTTGACATCAAGGTACTATTATATATAAGATTTTTTATCCTATCATGAATATGGGTACACACATGACTTTGAAAATTAATATTATTTTGATAAGGTTTAATTAAACCCTTTGGGTGGAAAATTATTTTACCCTTATTTATTAATTAGACAAGGGGTTTTCTATGCAGGAATTTCAAGTGTATGTTCCTTGAGAGAGACCTTTTTAGGAGAACTATATGTGAATTTTGTCTCATTTGGAAGCAAGTATGTAGGTAGTCCTTGGATGAAAGATGCCCCTATGACCACAAGTCCATAGGGGAGGTTTAGGAGGAAAAATCTAAGGTTTAGGTTTGTTCCTTTTTTCGACCTTCCCTCTTCACTAGGCTTTGATTAGAGGCTAGAATTTGTATTAGATGATTATGAATAAGTTAGGAAGATTTTGATAACTTGTATCCAATAATGATGCATTTTTTTGGTTAGTAGGATTTAATGAGGTGAATAAAATGTATTTGTATGACATATGGATGGTCCATTTATGTTAGCTATATGTTAGATTTGGGTTGTACTTGGGATGAAATTCCTTAAGATCACTTGTGCTATATGTAGGAAAAAACTATTAGTATGATTGAGTAAAGTTAGATGATTTTCCCTATTATCTTTCTAATTAAGAATGCATTTTTGAATAGTGTTTTTGGTTAAAAATTTGAGTGTGCCTATTGAGTAGATGGGGGTGTTGTTGATGATTGTTCCCAAGGAGTTGGATCCTTTATTATTGGTCATTTTATTTTTCTAAAAAATGAATAAACAACATTCCTTTCCATTATCCAATAAGCCACTTGCAATGCTAGGCCCATGGGCACAAATAGCTTTTCAGGGAAAATTATTGTTGGGCCTTTATCTACTCACATCACAAAGCTTATTGAGGAGGACGTTCCAACAAAAATTATGGACAAACAACTAAAGGAACCTAAATAAATCCAGGAAGAAAATAAAAGGACCCTCAGACTTTGTATGTCTTAGGACAACTTGTTGACATCATGTTAGTAAATATTGTTGTTCCTAAGTATGTAGACCTTGGGATCCCTATCGTAGATGTCCAAATCAATGGGACTATCATAAAAAACACTTTAATTGACCTAGGAAAAGCCATAAATTTTATGACAGAGGAAACCATGAAACAACTTTAGTTAATGGAGCTCCATTTGATGCCTACTATTTTATAATTAGGAGATAGGTCAACTATTAAACCAGTGGGGTATTATAAAAGACTTGGTAATCACATTTGACTCACGGGAATACCCTGTAGGTCTTATGGTTTTACAACATAAAGAAAACCTGGTAGGATACCCCTTAATTCTAGGAAGGTCATGGTTGGCTACTGTAGATGCATTAATCAATTGTAGGTCTGGAAATATGATCATTTCCAATGGAAATATGACAAAAAAACTAGTCCTTTACCCACTTACACATCCACATACATATTTGGATCAAACTATATGGCCCGCCCTTGATGAGGATAACTAGTGATCATTACAAACACTAATGACCATTGAACATAGCCCAATGTTGGAAATCCATAATGAAGATGAAGTCCTTTCAAAAACTATGCAAAACTCTTATGGTAGGGACCTACAATACAATTCTCTCACATGCTTTATTGTAATTTACATAACATAATACCTACAAATGCATCTAAGTGTACCTCTTAGCTTTTTCATATGTTGCTATCCAACAATTACAATCCCAATTTAGTAGGTCTTGACATTGCCTCTATTAAGACATCAACCTTGGCCATAGAGATTATACTGAGAGGAAGACTAAATGTCAACAACCAATTACCAACTACACAATAATTTATTTACTATTAACCATACTGCAAGCACACACAACCACATTCACATACGACTATCATGATATGAAAGGTATAGATTCTCACCTATGCATGTACAAAATTTATATTAATGAAGGCTACAAATCGGTGAGGTAGCCTTAGAGAATAATGAATCCAGTTGTGTGTGACATAGTCAAAGCAAAATTATAGAAGTTGCTAGATGTAGGGTTCATTTATCCAATATATGGCAACCAATGGGTATCCCCATTGGTGATTATGCCCAAAAAGGGAGGAAAATGGAGGGTATGTCTTGATTACATAGAAATTAATATAGCAACAAGAAGAGACCATTTCCCCCTTCCGCTTATTGATTAGGTACTAGATTCCTTAGCGAGAAAGCAATATTTCTCCTTCTTAGATGGGTTCAGTGGGTATAATTAGATATAAAAATAGCTCTAGAGGATCAAGACAAGATAAATTTTACCTCCCCATGGGGTATGTATGCATATTATGTGTTTCCATTTGTGTTATGTGATGATACTGCAAAATTTCAAAGGGAAGTCTTAAGTATATTCTTAGAATTTTCCCATGATTCCATGGAAATTTACATGGAAAATTTTACCACTTTTGGGAATACTTATGAAGAAGCATTCACTAATTTGGAGAAAGTCCTACAAAGATGTCAAGAGCACAACCTTTCCTTGAGTCATGAAAAATATTTCATGATGATGATTGAAGGAGTGGTCTTGGGACACTTTGTGTCCAGTAAGGGGATACAGGTAGACCCCAACACGATAGAAGTAATCACCACTTTGCTTGTTCCTAAAAAACAAAAGGACGTCAAAAGTTTTCTTGTTCATGCTGGTTATTATAAGATGTTTATCTAAGATTTCAATAAGACAACAACCCCATTATTTGTTTTTCTCTCTAAAGATGTGGAATTTTATTGGACCCCTACATGCCAAAACACCTTTGAAGCCTTGAAAGCATCACTCACTAAGACCCTTGTCTTAAGAGGACCAAACTAGACAACACCCTTTCACATACAAACAAATGCATCTAATTTTTCAATAGGTGTTGTTTTAGGAGAAAAATATGGAAATTTAGAATATGTCATCTATTATATCAACAGGAATCTTCAACATGTAGATCTTAATTATATAGTCACTGAAATGGAAATATTGGCAGTAGTCTATGCCATTAATAAGTTCAGACACTACATCATAGGATATTCTATTTTTATTCACATAGACCATACAACAATAAGATATTTGATGAATAACTAATGGCTAGAGGAAAAATAGTAAGATGGTTATTACTAATTCAAGAATTTGACATCACATTTATGGATAAACCAAGAAAGGCCAATGTAGTAGTAGATTTCCTATCAAGATTACAAAAAAAAAAAATAGAGGATATTGGTTGTGACTCCTTTCTTGATGAAAATTTATTGGCCCTCTGTGTACATACACCTTGGTATGAAAATATAGCTAATTATCTGGTTGCAAGGAAGAAACCACCACATCTCTCACTAAAGGAAAAGACACATCTAGTTGAGAGATTTTTTCCTTATTCATGGGTAGTTGTATATATCTTTTATATAAGGCTTTATAACATAATGAGAAAATGCACCAAAGAGGATGAAGTCTATGATATTCTAACTTGACATGTCATGATGAGCTCTGTGGAGGGCACTTTGCAACTAAAATGACAACTCTCAAAATTTTAAACACTGGCTACTATTGGCCTACACTTCACAAGAATGCAATCAAGTATTCAAGAACCTGTGTGACGAATGTTAAAGGATGGGAAGACCTACTAAGAGTGATGAAATGCGACTTCAGCCCCAATTAGTCATTGCACCATTTGACAAGTTGGGATTGGATTTTATTGGTCCTATAGACCCAACATTAGATAAAAAAGAATATATTTTGGTCTACATAGATTATCTTACAAAATGGGAAGAGGTAAAATCATTACAATTTGTAAGGGACATAAATGTTGCTAAGTTTCTTTACATATGAAGATATATTCATAGGTATTCAGATGTAATAACCTGGCCAAAATAACCTTGGACACAATAACCCCATCATAATAACCTAAGGAAAAAAAAACCAATGGAGAAAATAACCTGTGGTCAAAATAATCCATGGATAGAATAACCCATTTAAATTTTGTGTTCCTTTCTCTATATTCTTATGGGGATATTATGTTCATGGGTTATTCTGACCACGGGTTATTTTGGCTTGGGATATTATGACCCTGGGTTATGTTGTCTTCAGGTTATTATGACCGAGTTATTATGTCCAGGGTTATATTGGTCGAGTTATTATGTCCTACAACCATCTTCACAAGGTATCGTGTTCTTAGAGAAATATTAACAGACCAAGGGCCTCAATTCACTTTTGATCTAATCAACAAAATAGTATAGGAATATGAGATCAAACATAGGAAATCCACACACTACTACCCTGAGGCTAATGGTTAGGTGGAAGTTACTAACATGGAAATAGAGAGCATTTGTAAAAAAACAATACAACTTCACAAGAAGGATTGGGTAGCCTAAGGCTACTTGAAGCAGTTTGGGCTTACAAGATAGCATGGAAGTCTACAACGGGGTTTACACCATATGATCTAGTGTATGGAAAAAATATATACTCCCATTTAGTTTGAATATAAGAATATTTTTACAATAGTACAATAAAGAATGGATATATCTATAGCATACAAAGAGAGATTACATAATCTTAATATTTTGAACGAGATACAAATGGAGGCAATTTACCATACTAAAATAATACAAAAATAAAGAATGAAATGGGACAATCAGTTCATAAAGATAAAGGAGTTCAATACAGGTGATTGAGCCTTGCTTTATAACTTACGATGTAAATTCCATAAGGGAAAGTTGCAAACACAACGGTTTGGCCCCTATGAGATTCAACATATTTTTCACAATGGATTTGTTTAATTAACAACAATAGATTCAATATGATTTTCATTATTGATCAATGGGAACAAAATGAAGCTCTATAAAAGGACATTGCAAAAGGAAGACTTCCTAAATCATCTGCAATAATAGTTCAATGCCAAATATAGTACCCATAGGACATAAAATCATGACACAACAAGCTCTACATTAGAGGATGATCTAATCAGATCATGTGTTGATGCATCGCAGGTATAATTTTGCAATAACACCACACGTGCACACACATGCACCATCTTCTTTCACCAAAAACTATTTTGCAACAAGAAAAAGATGAAATCGATGAGACCTATAGCAACATCCTTGAGGAATATAAATACAAGAGGGACCTTTTTGCAGCTACCCATAACACCTATTTCCGCTTCATTTTCAACATGTCGCATAACACTTCCTTTCACTCAATACCATTTTACCTATAGCAATTAATTTTTATCATCCTTTATGTCACCTCAACATGCAACAATTACACTCTAGTACAATTCATTCACCATCACATTACATCATCACATACTTTGTGCAACCTTCCATTTCAACTTGCCACCTTCTTTGACACATGCCTTCATTACACTATGTATTTCTTCAATATTTCTGCTTGCAATACTATCATTTCAATTTTTTCATGTCAACCATAATTCACCATAGCTGCATGACACTAATTAACTCTCCTCACATACCTCACTTTTCTATCATACCACATTCTAAGATACTTATCTTGTTATTTATTTATTATTAGACATTAAGTTCTATTGATTTCTTTGACAACTTGATATCTTACATGCAATTCAAATTTATTACATGCATTATCTACATTTTCTTTCAAATATTTCCTCCCCGTCCTTTTTGTACCATGCTATTTAGGGACAAATAACCCAATTAAGTTTGGGGGAGTATACAAGGTTTAGCTTGTCATTTCTATTATATTCTATTTTCAAATTTCCCTTATCCAAGACCCAAATAATTTTATAATCCATTAGTTATAATCTATTAATAGATTACAAAAGAATATGAAAATAGTAACATCCAAAATCTTAGAATTCAGAAGGATTATAGGTTGTAAAATTTAGTTGGTGGAATGGGAGGTGATGTTATAAGAAGGGGACCAATGGTGCATAATCTCTTATTGGAAGACCAACAATGTCATCCAATTTTTCAACAAGTTGGGTGGATGGACTACTTCCTTCAGTTGATTAAATATAATGAAGAAATCACTAATCAATTTGCTAACACATTGTAAAACTATGAAGCTACAATCGGGGAGTTAAGGGTGGACACATCAGAGCCAATGGTAGCAAAAAATTTAGAGCTACCTAGGATAGGAGAAGAATTTTTGGCTAGAGCAGATACCATTGCAA
Organism: Sequoiadendron giganteum; assembly: GCA_007115665.2. Taxonomy (NCBI): domain Eukaryota; kingdom Viridiplantae; phylum Streptophyta; class Pinopsida; order Cupressales; family Cupressaceae; genus Sequoiadendron; species Sequoiadendron giganteum. Next base: position 590,985,538 of record CM021102.1, read on the forward strand.
CAATAAATGAGTTCAAACTGTCAAGATAAAACCTAAAATATTTAGCTCAAGGTACTAAAACAATATCTTTACCTTGGTTGTGGGCCTCTATAATGTATGAGTTATTTAAATTAATCTAATTCTCTGCAAATAAAAATTAAAAATCTCACAAATAATATTCAACACACATAGAGAAATTGAAACCCAAATTCCAAGCCCTCGTTGTAATGTGCAACTAGAAAATCCTTGAATTAAAATATGAGAAATTAATATATTACAATCCAATTATGGAATAAGGTTGTAACAAGCCATAAGTAAATCCTTGGTAATCACCTACATTCTAATTTTCAGCAGCAAATCAAAGCCTTAAATCAATATTTTCTCCAACACCTACAACTTTAAACCACTTCACAATCAAAGTCTTCAATCCACACAACTTGTGTTAATTTTTCCTCTGTCAACAATCACAAATCTACCAATCCATCCATGGAATCACCATCTAAAGGTATGCTACACCCTCTTTCTCTTCCTATGTTTTTCCTCTTTGAAAAAATCTCTCTAAAATGAAATAAATTCAATTTTATCTATTGATGATTTCATGGAATGTAATTTCATTGCATTTCGGTTTCATTTTGTTTTCATTCCAAAGCACCTCAGAAAATCATCGCCACCACTCCAAGAAGGGAAAATAAAATACAATTTAATATTCAAGTTTGAACAAAATATATGATTTAATCTTCTAGACTTGGGAAAAAATGCAATATGGATTTAAATAACTTTTATGCTTTCACAAATAAAGCAAAAAAATAGATTCCTCCACCTAGGTGCCCACCTCCTAGGTTCCTATTTTTTAGGAGCTGTGAGAATTCAAAATGGGAGTTATAATGGTTTTAATTGCTCCTAAAAACCCATGCCTTTAATTGCTTTTTTTATGATTGTTTAGTTTTAAAACTATTCTCTATGATTCACTTTCACCAATTTGACCCAAATTGAAATCAAATTGAAATTCAATTTTTCCCACATTACAAGATATTCAATTTTACAACAAAATATGAATTTCAATCACCCAACAAGAAATCCAACACATCAAAATTAGAAATTTTAAAAAAGAGACACCTTCATGTTGACACAGGATTGCATTGAGCCATGGATGCTCTTGCATCAGAAACCCACGGTAGAAAAGAAATGTTTCATGAGTGCCTCATAAAATTTTGTACATATGATTCTCATTTTTCACCCACCTTGCTACCTTATTATCCTAAACCTTATTCCTCACATGTCCCTGCAACTTGATGTCTCTTATCTCTTTCATTATTCCTCTCTATCTCCATTTTTTCACATAATTCATCTCCCACCAACTTATGCTATGAAAATCTGAAAATTCATGAACATGTACTACTTCTCCTTTAAAAAAATAACAAAAATCATTCAATGCCTCTTTCTCTTTTATTGCTGCAACCACATGTTCATCATCACCCTTGGTTACAACACTCTGCTCTTCCTCCTTCATGACTTCTAAAAGATAATTTTCAGCTGCAATCACTTCATCCTCTAAATTCTTATCAATGTTAGTGACATAATCAAAAGATTTATCCTCTCCAACCTGAAGCAAACTATCATTCTTACCAATCTCTTTATCAAATAAATCAACAAATGATTCAAAGAGAATTTCGCCAAATAAATCAACATTCTCCTTCTTGTAGTCTTCCTTACTTCCAACCATTGTGCCTTATTTTGTGAATGCATTCTTTGCTGCAATATTATCTTCTACAAAAATTCTACCATGCTCAAATAAATTATATTTAACATCATTCTTACAAGAATTAGATTTTACCTCCTTTTTCAACATTGAAATCAACACTTTATCTTTCTTGTGTGCACTCAAAACTGCTAGAACTTGCATCAACAAATAAAATATGCATTCACATCCTCTTCTATTAACTATTTAACTCCATTAACCAAAAAATTTCCACTTTTATTACATACCTTTCCTTCTTCCTTATTCAAAGGTTTCAACTTGTGTTTGATTCCATCCTTCATCAAGGAGTATGTATTGACATACCCATCATGCATCACACACTTGGCAAATTGCCAAGGACTTCCCAATAACAAGTGACAAAAATCCATAAACATTATATCACTTAAAACTTCATCATGATAACCACCTATCTTGAATTTCACCAAACATTGTTTGCTAACCAAAACCTTCTTTTCATCTTGCAACCAAGCAATCATATATGGATGTGGGTTCCTTTGGCTTTCCAACTTTAATTTGTTTACCAATTATTCATAAACTAAATTATCTATGCTTCCACCATCAATAATAACATTATAAGCTTTACCTTCAAAATTATATCTAGTTTTGAACAAGCTCTTCCTTTGATCTAGTTCTTTTCCTTCATTCATCACGAATCTTCTTGAGACAAGTGCCTCTCCATCCTTTGCCTCTTCCGAGTGTGAAGAATTAACATCTTCTCCATTTGTGTTTGTTTCTCTATTCTGATTTTCAGTTCTTCTTCTTGATCTTTCCTCTTCATGAGGACAATCATAGGCCCTATGACCTTCTTCCCTAGATCTAAAATAAGTTATTTTGTAATTTCCTCTTCCAAACCCGCTACCCGATCTTCCTCTTCCTTGAAAATTTTGGTCACGAGACTTGTTTGAGATTTCACATCTTTCATTCTTGTTGTCCTTAATGTCTCTAATATGTTGTTCAGCCTCCCTTTGCTGCACTTAAGATTTATCTTTTCCCTTGTGTTTATTCTCAAAGCTCTTGTTCATCCTTTCTTCTATATTCAATGGTATTTGATAAGTATCTTCCATTGTCACAACTCTAACTAGTGTCATCTCTTCTTGAATGCTTTGTATCAGCCCATTTATGTATCTTCCAACCTTTTCCTTAGTCTCCTTCGAATATCTAGTCCTTATGGTAATTTTGTGGAATTCTTCGGTGTGTTCTTTAACAGTCTCATTTCCTTTCTTCAAAGCTTGCATCCTCTTGAATAACTCCAACTCTTAATAAATAGGAATGAATCACCCTTTTAATTTCTCCACCATTTTACCCCATTTAGCACTCTTGTCTTTTCCTCTTCTTCCCCTTTCTAATTGGACTTATCTCCACCATATTGAGGCATGTCCTTTCAGCCTTGTCTTAGAAAATCTTACTTTATCAGGGTCTTCTATCTCTTCAAATTCAAAATACTCTTCCATCTGATTCAACCAATCTATCAATTCCTCTTGATTTAGGCTTCCATTGAAGGTAGGAATACCAATTTTGGTATTTTTCCTATTTTTGTCAAAGCTCTTAACAATGGGTCATTTGCAACTGCTATAACTTCTTCTCTTTACTCAGTATTTAAACTAGCATCCTCTTGAAATCCTTCTTCTTCATCTTCACTTCTTGGTTGTCTCATTTGATGAGCCTAGTTTTTGGCATATTTTAGACATTTCTATATCTTTTATTATACTGAGAAGACATTTAGTAGTAATTATGGGAGTAATACATAGAATTTATGCTTAATATAACAAGTTTATTATGATAAGTCTTTCCATGGTTATTGTTTAAATGTTTTATTAGTTTGATAGAAGATGTGTGCCTTGTAACTTTTTGTGATGACATGCCTTTCCTACAACCACTATTGTTAACCTCCCTGCAGCCATATCCGAAATTTTGTCTATTCCAAACTAATACCTAATGAATGAATGAATGGAATGATGGATTGTCTTAATGAGTTAAATGTGTTGATTTGATCCTTTGCCACAGGTATAGTTGTTAGTTATTTGCAGGTACCAATTCTCAAGGAGAAGATTTAGCCTCCACTAGATTGTTGAAATTCTAATTCAAAGAGGACCGATTCAGCAACAAAGAATAATGAAACAATTTCAAGTCATCCACCATGCAAGGGAAGTGTTCCAGGAATCCAACAGGGTGTCTTGATGGCGTATAAATCTAGGATGGTGGTTCTTTACATCTTCAAACTGATTTGACTCAGTCCTTCCTTTTTCTATCTACTTCTTCATTAGGTTGATCATGATGTAATAAAGAATTCCCATTTTATGAGGGAAAGGTTAGTTAGTCGTTAGGTTCATATTTGAATAAATAGCCCATTCTCCTTCAGAGAAAAGGCTGTAAGATTGTCACTATAATAAGCTTTAGTTTTTTCAAAAATACAGTTGTGAGATTGTGAGCCATGTACTTTTTTGTTTCAACTCAATAAAAGCATTCATGGAATTTCCAGGCTAATATGTTGTGTATCTTTGACACTACCTAAGGGGTCTCACTTAGGGAGTTGTCTATCTTTTCATTTCTGCAATTAGAATAGCTGCACTTCATTTCATAGAACTTTAGTGTGACTATTCTTGCAGCTGATAGAATTATAGAGCTATCAACTATTCATGCAACCACTAGGGACAAAGTACTTCCTATCTTTAAAGATGGATTTAGTTTTCATTTTGAGCAGATTTAGTCAGTTAGAATTTGTTTCCAGAAATTCCAATTCCAACATAATGTTTTCAGTAGATAATACATGTCTGAAATAGGTGGTTAGTGCATATACTTTGTAGACCCATTTCAAGTCTTATGTCCCTGAGTTGACAATCAAATGATATCCTTTAGTAGATTATGACTGCCATCTATGATGTCTAATCCCTGAGTAGAGGAATTTACGTTCCTAGTTATCAACCTAATTAAAGGATACTACATCATTCTTGTAAATCCTCTCCTTATCTCTTATTGTAGGGTTCCAACCTGCCTTCTCAAGGCTCTAAAATCTTCATCTCTAACAAAATTATCTCCTCTTCCTCTACCTCTACCTCAAAATCTACCACAATGGCCTCCTCTACAGTCAATTTGTTTTAAACGCCCACAACATAGTCCTGGTGCAACTGCCTCTCTTCAGTGGTCTATTAAACACTCAAGATCAACTTGCTCTGAAACCACTAATGTATGAGCTATTTAAATTAATCTAATTTTCTGCAAATGAAAATTAGAAATATCACAAATAATATTCAACACACACAGAGAAATTGAAACCCAAAATTTCAAGCCCTAGTTGCAATGTGCAACTGGAAAATCCTTGAATTAAAATATGGTAGATTAATCTATTACAATCCAGTCATGGAATAAGGTTGTAACAAGCCATAAGAAAATCCTTGACAATCAGCTACAATTTGATTTGCAACAATAAAGCAAAGCTTGGAATCAATATTCTCTCCAGCACCTGCAACTTCAAACCACTTCATAATAAAAGTCTTCAATCTACACAACTTATGCTGATTTTTCCTTTGTCAACACTCACAAATCTGCCAATCCATCCATTAAATCACAATTTTAAGGTATGCTACGCCCTCTTTCTCTTCGTATGTTTTTCCTCTCTAAAAACCTCTCTCTAAATTGAAAGAAATTCAATTTTATCTATTCATGATTTCCTAGAATGTAATTTCATTGCATTTCGGTTTCATTTGGATTTCATTCCAAAGCACCTTAGAAAATAAATGCCACCACTCCAAGAAAGTAAAATAAAATACAATTTAATAATCAAGCCTGAATAAAATATATGATTTAATCTTCCCGACTTGGTAAAAAATGCAATATGGCTTTAAATGCCTTTTATGCTTTCACAAATAAAGAAAAAAATAGATTCCTCCACCTAGGCGCCCACCTCCTAGGTTACTAGTTTTTAGGAGCTATGAGAATTGAAAATGGGAGTTACAAATGATTTTAATGGCTCCCAAAAACCCACGCCTTTAATTTTTGTTTTTTGTTTTTTCAATTTTAAAACATATTCTCCATGATTCCCTTTCACCAATTTGACCTGAATTGAAATCAAATTCAAATTCAAGTTTCCCTGCATTAAAAGATATTCAATTTCACAATAAAATATGAATTTCAATCACCCAACATGAAATCCAACACATCAAAATTGCAAAATAAAAAAAAAGACACCTTCATGTTGACATATGATTGCATTGAGAAATGGATGCTCTTGCATCACTCTATAGCCTCTTACATTGTTAAATACTTAACTTGTGATGGTAAGCATCTCCTATATATTGTACACGACCAATGACTAATGAATGTTCCTATTTTTTTGTATAATCTATTAAAAATAATGTCTTTAAAATACAAGAGAAAGGGATTTATTTTTTGGTTACTCTATTAGTCAAAAGGAATCTCAAAATCCAATTACCTAATATAGGTTAGGAGGACTTTTTAGGTTGCAATAACATTAATGATGTTTTTATAAGGCTAGAGGGAGAACAACTGAATAGGGGAATGATGTAAATGAGCCTTCTATATTTGTAGTAGAAGGATACGAATCCTCTGCTCACCCATTGTTTCACCTTCCTGTAGCATTGGTGGGTAGACAAAACCAAAAGCACCAGAGGCATAACCTGCAACTTCTATGGGTCAACCCATAATGGAAGAGGCTTTTGAAAACCCTGCTTCTACTAAGAGCCCCTCTAAGACTAGACAACAAAAAAGAAAAAGTGAAGCCTCCACTTTTTCTTCTAAGAAAAGGAAAAGATAGCTAACATAGCCAAAGAGGCGATCACATCACCTCAAAAATAAGGGATCTAAAAAGAAGGCCAACACTCATAAAGAGAAAAAAGTTGAAATTGAAGCTGAGTCAAAACTTGAAGAAGAGAAGAAACCAAAGATATTGCAACCTCTATATTTGAGTAGAAATATAGATACTGATTTTGGGAATTTATTCACAACTAAGAAAAAGAAAAGACCTCAGAATAGCCCTATCTTCGAGGAAGTGTTTGTGTCACCTAATGAGATTAATGAAGAGATGTTTTTGGAAAAGGAAGAAGAATCAGTTTTAGAAGAGAAAGATGAAAATAAGGGGTTAAACACAACACTACAAATAATAAAGGATTTGGAAGAACAAATCAAAACATACCAATAGAGGGAGAGTAGCATGGATGCCATCAAAATTCAAGAATTGGAAAGGAAACTACAAAAAATTGAGCAACAAGGGTTAGGGTTAGAAACATTAGCACAATTGGCTATAGTTGAAATAAACAAAAATGCTCAACAACCTATGGAGCCAATTGAATTCCCAAAGAAATCTAATGCTCCCACTGTGGTGATGCTCGATATTGAGTTATGGAACAAAACAAGAGAATTTTCCTTGAAGCAAAAATACTGGGAAAAGGAGAAATAAAAATTATTATCAATTCATACTATAATAGTTGATAAATAGGAGGCAAAGATTAAGAAATTAAAGGTAAAAATAGATGAAATGGCAGACAAGACAATTCAACTATTGATGTGTAGACCTCCCGCCAAGGTGTATACTTTGTTTCTCCAAGAAAAATTTCTCAGTTTTCAGTTCATCTAACTAATTAGTTACCTCCCACTCTCATTAAGTACAACCACACCATTTTTAAAAGTGTTCAAGCAATCTACACTGGAAATACAAGATTAACTATGTGAATTCTATTTAGACAACCTAGTTCTTCCCTATGAAATTACGTGAAATCTAATTATGTTTGTGGGAGATGTTCAAATCAAATAATTAGCTTCTTACACCCATAATGAATATCTAGGGGGATGCTTGAAGCAGGAATATTAGTAAAGAGAAAAATAACTACCTCTTCAATTGAGGAAAGAATCAGGAGACCCAAAAATAATGGTGCATCTATGGATAAATCTTATAGAGAGAGAGGGAGTGGCACCTAGTGAAAATACTAGATTGTAGGGACAAAGATTACAAGAGGTTTGAAGAACTTGAAATAGAGACAATTAGGGAGGCACTTAACTTTTCCAAGGATAGACAAAGGGAGCTTATGCTAGAACATAACAAGACGAAACCCCATTCTATCTTCAACTGTGTAACAATAGTCAAAAGGACACATAAGTACATCATAGTCGCCTTGAAAAATGGAATCACTTGGCTTCCCCTCACCTTTCATCCTCATATCCTTTTGTTTCATATCCCACATTATATAGGAAGGATAGAAGATATAGATGCAACAAAGGAAGAAAGGTGGGAAAAATATCAGATCAACAAGGCTTTTACTTGAAGTAGGGGACAAGGGTAACCAAAACAATAGACTGCAAAGAAACTACATTACAATACAACATTTGACCCTATACCTGGTTGAGGATAAGCAAGAAGTTAAGTTATGGGGAAATGATGAGCCTTAGAATTTACTAGTTTCCTACAACAATTTCATGATTTCTATCTTATTTATACTAAGCTACAAAGTCATTACCAAGGCTTTTTATATACCTTTAAGTATTTCAAAGAATTTAAATACTATGTATGTGGTATTAATGAATGTATGCATGGATTTCAGATGTCTATAAGGTTATTAGAATTTCTTGATTAATTATAGTGATTAACTATGAAATGTGTCTTTAGAAATAAGACTAACCCTTTTAGAACAAAGACCTATCAACCTAAAACAAAAGGATTTTTAACCTACAAAAAAGGGGTGACAATTCAACACAATGAAGGATTCAATCAACTACAACACCAACATGGTTTTCAAAATCGCATGAAGATGATGATTAGGAGTAATTTACATAGTTATCCATGTGGCATTCCTTCTGTTGGCATTTTTTACTGCAACCCCAACGTATTTCCCAAGAGCTTCTATGAACTTGCCATGTTCAATAATAAAAGTCTAGGAAAAATTTGGCCAACTTGACGAGACACTAACTCATTTAACCCCAATTTCCGACAAAACCTATATAATCAGATGTATCGTCGGGCACTTGTGCGAATTTCCATTTTTAAAAATTTTTTACCTCGACGTTCGTCAGAATTTCGACGAGCCATTGTTTTGTTTATGTTTCGACAAAGATCTTTCGCCAAAATTGGGGCGGTCCTGCAAAGTTAAATTGTGGCGGGCATAAATTGAAATGAGCTCGACTATTTATTGCGACAGTGTTTTGCTTGACGGTTTTCTTGGGGAAAATCAGAAGAAACTCAAGAAGATATCGCCAGGTTGAGGGAAGTCATTGTCTTTTTCCAGAATTCATTTGTGAAGTCAGATTTGTACTTCCAGGTTTGAAAATCATATTTGAAAGCAACATCTCATCAGATTTCATTTATAGTCTTGTGCATTTTTAGAATTTCATTTCCAAATTTTAGACCTGGCTTCACAAATTCTTTATAAGGGAATTGTTTATAACTGATGGAAAATTCTTGATGGATTTGGACAAAGATTATATTTGCAAGGTTTCAATTTTAACCCTAATGATCAATTTGCAATAGATTTGGGAGCCATAGCTAGATAATATCAAAGGTGTTGGTTGTTTTTTTACTGTAACCAAGTTTATCTTCTAGACACATAGCATATAAAATCTCAGATAATACTGCCTTACAATACCATCAATCTATATTCTAACCCAATACTACTTATCAAATCCTTATATGAACATAGTCACCTATAACCTCACTCAAGCATTTTAATTAATTCCTTGAATTAAAGCCAAAATGAGAATCACACACCATAACAGTGAGATGAACAGAATAACCCTTAATCATTTTATTCAAGATAATAATATATTCATACAATGGAGATACATGACCTTGAAATGAGTAATTTTCATTTAGATGCTAGTACTATCTTGAAAATTAAGTACCCATGAAACTAAAACCTACAAGAGAATGACACCAAACCTAAGAATAGTATCTTCACTATAATATCGGGCTCTTTACAAATTCGCTCTGCAACTTCAGTTAGACTTGACCTAAAGATATCTAACTTGCTAACCGGCCATATTTTTGGTCCTAAAATCCTTCTTATAGGGAAAATGAAGGAGCAACAAGCATCGGACCAGAAATACACCTGTCACTGGTCACTTGGACCGCCTTATGACATTTCAAAAATTGGTTACAAGAGCTGAGTCTCTGGAGAATCTTCTTGTTCATCCCGTCCACTGGAGAATAACTGTTGCATTTTCCAAACTTTGAAAACTTGCACCAAAACTACCACCAAGACATAGCCAAAATTTGTTATAACTATAACTGCTGAGCTATTAACTGCCGGTTGTAGACTCTGTCCTATTCTTATTCAGTTAAGTACTTTTCTACCCATCCTTGATATTCCTCATCCGTTGGCCAATTAAAATTTACCACCTAGTTTACCTTTGCACTGTAAGTTGTATACTTTACTGCTACTTGATTCACCTCCCTTTCAAAAGATTCCAAAAATGTGCTAGTGTTAATGATTTCATCTACCCTGTCCTGCCATTGCTATAGTGATCTAACATTTCCTTGGGCATCTACAATATCTGGTAAAGATGTGCCACTCCAGTCATCAAAACTCTTTACCAACTCTTTAATCCTCTTGCTCAAATCATCAGGTAAGGCCTAGAAATCTTGCAGTGACTTCACAAAGTCTTGAGTAGGCCTTAATTGTTGAGGCCTATTAGCTACATTTTGAGAATTTCATTTCCAGATTTTGTTGTGCAAGTTCAATATTCTGATTTTAGAAGTATAACAGTTGGAAATCATTGTAAAATCAGAATTTAATAATTTCTGGAATTAGCATTTGAAAGTGTTTTTTGGGGTCATTAACTTTAAACTATCTTCTCTTTTGCAGGGGTGGTTGCATGCCGATTTTTTTTGGTGCAAAATACCATAATTATTATATTTTGTTACCTGTGTACGATTAAAAATTATTGGAGTGCATGTGAGTTTGATATTTTTTGAAGATTTAAATATTCAAGCTTTGTAAAGAAAAATCATGTTAGATAATATTAGTCCAGAACAAAATGAAAAGACAGTTGCTAGATTGTGGGCTATATTGAAAAGAAAGGGTGATGGGAAATGTTATTGTCCTTGCAATAATTGCAAGGGCTTAAAGACGAGAAGACTTTTAATCACAATAGCTTAGAAACATTGTAGGTAGCATGGTCACATTGAAGGGGGGCATGATTATCGTCCATTGGTAAGTTGTTCATTATATGCATTTATATTGATTGAATTTGTAAATGTTTATATTGTTTTAACATTTGATATATATATATAAAATCACTTGATCATGATCATGGTTTATTTGTGTCTGTCATTATTATAAAGGTGGGGCACTCTAGGGCACACGATATGAATTATCACGGCCCAAAGAATGTGGTTTTGCAAGCAAAACACAATTGAAGATGATGGTACAAATACATTGATCCATGACACATGTAGTGGCACATCTGATCATGTTGATCGAGATGACTTTGATGATGTTCATGATTTACCTGTACTTGAGAAGGCATATGAGCCGCTTTATGAAGGCTCCCAAACAACTCTTCTCTCTGTTGTATTGTTGCTAGTGAATTTGAAGGTTATGAATGGTTTATCCAACATAGCAATCTCACAGATGTTAAGGTATGTCATATATGTCATTTTTTTTCATCTATTTTAATTGTTGTTAGTTCATCGCTAGTAAATAAAAGATGAAGTATGTACCTTTAATATTATTTATATTAAGAAGTTATTTTTTGTTGTAGATTGATTGGTGAATTTTTGTTACCACCATCAAATATTTTACCTCGTTCATACCGAGATTTATCTGGCATTATGAAAGATATTGGAATGGAGTATCAAGCAATAGATGCATGTCCCAATTATCATATTATATATCATAAACAACATGAATTTGCAATAGAATGCTCGAAATATCATATCAGTAGATATTGAACAGATCAACTAACAAAAAAGGTGCCTCGCAAGGTTCTTCATTATATTCCCATTATTCCACGTATGCAACAATTATTTAGGTGTGAAAGCTTAGCACAATTTATGGATTACCATGCACATAATAGAATTGGAGATGAGATTCTTCAAATGCCTGCAGATGGTTCTACATTTAGGGACATGGAGGAAAAATGGCCACACTTTAAAGAAGAACCTCGTAATCTCAGGCTTCCATTGGCAGCAGACGATGTCAATCCATTTGGAGAGCTGAAATCTATTTACTCGGTGTGGCCTATTTTTGTTATCAACAATAACATTCCTCTATGGATGTCAATAAAGAGGGAGCACATAATGTTGGCAATGATTGTTCCAGGTATTTGTTTACATCAATTTTCTTTAACATAGTAGCATCTCATTTGTCTTATTTGTTGCATAATGACTTATATGTTTTTTCATTTAATAGTCATGTACATGAATTTATATATATTGCTGTAAAATGGTTATAATAATTATGTAATGTTTATATTCATTCAACTAGGTAAGTACCAAGTTAAAGATATGAATGTATATATGGAGCCTCTTATCGACGAGTTACTAAAGTTATGGAATGGCGTCACTATGTATGACGTATCTAGACCAATAGGACAAAGAAAATTTCAATTCCATGCAATGCTTGTATGGACAATTCATGATGCCCCAGGGCTAACACATTTTTCTGGTATGTTATAACGTTCGACTGCATGACTTTAACGATATTTAATTTTATGAATTAGATATCATGCATGTTTTTTAAATAATCTATTCATTATATATAATTATAAAAATTGACATATTTAATCCAATTATATATGATTTGTAGGTCTTCAAACAAAGGGAAAATTTGTATGTCCAATTTGTGGTCCAAAGATGAAATCTCGTCGTTCAACAAGTTTAGGAAAGCAGGTGTTTGATGAGTATAGGCACTTCCTCCACATAAATCATAAGTATCGAATTACTGAAAAACATCTTTTCAATGGGAAAGAAGAGACTACATCAAAACCACGAAGAATGACACCTCGCCTATGGAAGTTGGAATATAATAGAATTAATCGTCAAGGTTATACATCGAATCAAATTGTTTATCTATCATTTATGATATGTTTTGAATTTATATTTTTATTTTGTGATCATGCTGTAATTGACAATGATTGTCATTGTTAATTTGTTTAACTTATATGCTTCATGAAGGTCGTCAAGGCATTAATGGTCGGCTTCCAGAAGGACTGAAAAGTTATCCCAGACAATTTAGTAGGTTGCCCTACTATGAGCAGCTACAAATTGTGCATTTGTTTGATACAATGCATATCAGAAATAATATGATAGAAACGTTATGAAAAATATTGGATGGAAGCTATGACAAAGAAAAAACTATCAAAATTTGTAGTGACATTCAGGAAGCCAGTCATGCAATGAAAAATGTCATTCAATTAAATAGTGATGGAGACCAAATTAATATAAGTTCCCTTCCTTGGTTATTAACAGAGCAGCAAAACAATGCTATAAAACAAGTCATACGAAAAATTCGATTTCCCACAGGATTTGCTGCCAACATAAACAATATCATAACAAAGAAAGGTGAATTTGGGTCAGGGATGAAAACGCATGATTGGCATACCTTCATTAAGGTAATTATTTTGGTATATTATATATATTTGTATACTGCATGTACTTTTCAATGTATTATGTTTACTACTTTTGGAAAAATATTAATGAAAAGATCATTTTATAATTGCTATAGTATGTTCTACCTCTATCTCTCTCAGACAACTTTGACAACAATGTCAAGCAAGTTATATATGATCTTGGAAAATACATGAGGTAAGTAGCGATATTTGTTCAATTTGTTGTATATTTTTGTTAAATCTCATTAATATATTTGTGCCTTGAATCACTTGTAGATGGCTGTCATCTAAAGCAATCCATAAAGAAGATATAAATTATTGGAAGAGAAGAATTCCTGTCTAATGTGTGAAATGCAAAAGTGTCTACCTTCGACATTTTTCAATGCACAAGAACACTACCTCATACACCAAGTTGAGGAGATTGAATTGTGTGGACCTGTACACACAAGGTCAATGTGGATGGTTGAGAGGCACTTGAAATTTTTGAAGGCTTTGGTTAGACAGAGAGCACATCTCGAGGGTTCTATGGTGGAGGGATACATGGTATACCAGACCATGGTGTACATTATTGAATATCTTCCTAAGTTTGCAGCAAAGATCCATGTAGATCTCATTTGGGATCCCAACTCCATTAAAAAATTCGAAGGGGAGTACTTGATGGGGAAAGGTAGATTGAGGAAAGTGTCAGGTAATTATAAGATGGTCATGGAGATTGGTGTAAGTGTTCCGAGGCTTTCTTGCACAACTAGTTAAGAAGACCTTTCTTTGTCTGCTTCTAAGAACCTAATATTATCTAGGTCCTTGTTAGGCTTAGATGATTAACTAAGTCCTAATCCAACTCCTCTCTAAGAGTGTCACACCTTGTGCTTCACCTTGAAGGACTAACACCACTTTGTTATGTGTAAACTCTTTCCTACACGTAGAAGACTCTAAATGCCAACATCACACAAACATTGAATTAATTTCAGGGGTGCCAAACACATTGAAAACATGCCATGTACTTCCAACTGGATCCATCTTGGAGGATCTCCAAACTCCTTTCCTACCGGTTTCAAGAATTGGTCTTGAGGAGGCCTATTTCTTATAGCCCTTGATAGAGACCTTTACTTCGTTCCTGCCCAAACTTTCCAAACAACTTAAAAAACCAATTCCACATTCGAATACCCTTTTGGATTTTCTGAAGGATTCAAAAGATTCTATACTCCTAAGTCCTCTGTACACTAGTTTCCTATTATCTAGAATAAATAGGGCTATTAGGCCTAGTTTGTAGGACCCCACTGGTTTTCTTGCTCAAACCTCAGTCAAATGGATTGATAGAACCTCAATCCTTCTAGCATGTTAGGATATGTTTATACCCTTCTTGGAACTGTACTTGTTCTGTACTGTACCTCAATCCCCTACCTAAATTCTTTAATTCATTACTGTCAAACCTCTAACCGGGCACTCTAAGCTCGCCTAGGACTTGATATTAAACACAACTATTCCACTCTCCACGACTCCTAACTCTACATATGTATAGACCAATGGATCCCCTAACACATCCATCTACCCTCAAGAAAATCCCGTGACTAGATTTCATGGGGGAGCCATAAAAACACAAGCTGGTCAGGATAGGACCAGTAAAACCCTTAAATCTTAACCTATCTATTCAAGACACTAAAACAACTTAAATCAACTTACTTGCAGAATGAAAAGTTTAATACTATCCCATGAACATGAATCTAACACTAAATCAAAACATCCAATTCACTTAGTATCACTGTCACTCAATAACACTCGGAGTTCACATAAAAACAAAAATTGCAGAGCTATCTTCTATTCCAAAAACTTGATTACAATCTCCCTCTTTCTTGAATTCAAACTTGTTTCATATTAGATGCCATTCACCATGTTTGTAGGGTATGTTGGTCGATCCCCCACTCCTATCCTTTAGGGGATCCTATGTAACCGAGTTGCATGCAACATTTGCGATAATGGCAACTGTTGTCATGACAATTTTGTAACAACATTTGGCAACTCTTTCATTATGCCACCTTCCTAACTCTTAGGACCTCTATCTCCTATATTTCGAGTAACCAACACCATTAAAGGCCTCATGGAATCTTTCTAGCATCATTCATGTGTTTAGAACATATTTAAGACTCAAATCCCAACTTAAGCTACTAAGGCTAAGCAATGTAAAAACTATTAACAATGACTAATGTTGGTGACCTTAGTCCTAATGACTAACTCACCTAGCCACAACAATGACCTTCTAAGGTCCAAAACAAACATACAATTACTCTGACTTGGCTAATGTTAGATACAAGCTCAAAATATCCTAACTATGGAGGTTAGCCTAGGTGTGCTCCTCCACCAGCGATTAATTAGAATACATTTTACATTTGGTTTTATGTATATTGTACTAATAAATTAAGGTCGTATACCGTGGTAATTAACTAATTATACGTCATTTATGAATTTCATTTTTTTTTGATACAATTGGTCAAGAGTGGGATGCACTACATTTGTACGTCTCAAACAATCTTGATTGGATGACGGTATGGATTGAACAATGTCAACAATCTGGTCATGCATTAACATGGGAAGGTGTGGCTTCATTGGTTAAAGAAGCTCATCGTAATGGAGATTCCAATGTTACACCAAGGGAAATTGATTTAGCATATGGTTTAAGAGATAAACAGGTATGTATAAATATATTAATCACCCATATTATTTAATTATTTTCAATTATATTGATGTATATATATGTTGAGATTTTTTTCTTTGCATACATTTGGCCAAGAATAAATATGTTTATCAACTGACGATATTGCAATAAGTTTTGCATGTTTGACATATTGCAGGTGAAACACCACAAGGCTATGTGGTGCAATGGTCATAAATTTTGAATCAAAAAGTTGGATGACATGAAGAAAACTTGTGATTCTGGGATAACTGTAGTTTTCCAGGTGACTAATGTTTCATCTAGAAGTGACATACATCCAGAAGTCTCAAAAAATCAATACTATGGGATTTTGGATGATATACTTGAGTGTGACTTTAAGTCCTTCAAATTAGTTTTGTTCATCATCTTATGGTTTAGGCTACGATTGAATGAAAATGATCCCGAGAGAACTGTTATTGAACATGATAATGGATTTACCATGGTTAATACAAGGTATTTTGAGCGAGCTGGAAATGAGCCCTATATTCTTCCAAGCCAATGTGAGCAGGTATTTTACTCAGAGGTTCCAGGTAAAGTGGGTTGGTCATATGTTGTTAGACATGATCCAAGAGGAAGGCCGGTAAATTATAATGTGGTGGAAGAAGAAGATACTGAAGAAATAGAAGATAATGTAGATGATGATCAGGATCAACAGTTAGTTGATGATGTGCTTGACAAAGATGTCAAAGAGGAGGAACTAGATCATGATGATGTAGGAGTTAATGTTCATGAAGATGATATCCATGTGGATGATGACATTATCGAAACTGATATCAATGATGATGATGATGATATGACCAATCCTTACAATGTTGAATCTGGATCAGATGATACAGACAAAGAGTTGGATGAAGAAAAAGATCAATGACATTAATTTGTATTATCTATTTGATATTAATTTCTTGAAAGAATTATATTTGACTTATGTGGTTACATAATTAATTTATGATGTTTTTAATTTTAATTATATTTGAATTATATTAGAATATGTTCAGTTAACAGATGTAAAAAATAAAATGGATAAACCAAAAGATGAAAGCGTGAGACCACTGCCTTGTTGGGTGTATGAAGTCTAATGAAGATCTATAAAAATGTAATCTATGATGGCAATAATTCAAAGTGTTTGGCACACAGATGTAGTTTATAACTTGTATAAATGTGCAAGTAAATGACTGACAAACTCTACTTGAGATAGAATGACAATCCTAGTTATGTGATTCTTCTTATTGATACAATTAATACTCTTTAGTTACTGTGATTGACTAGGAGGGTTTAATCTTTACTTGAAAGAACCAAATAATCATATCACACAAATACAACAAATGTGTATCGATTAACTGAATATATATATGTATATGCTTGATATATCAATTTAAACAACAAAAAAGCATCAATAGTATCAGCTACTTCGAGCATGAGATGATTACAATGACATTTCACCACTTAAGATAGTCATTTAATTTGCAATTTGGCAGCAAGCTCTAAGCTAAGACAAATAGAGATAGAATCTTACAAACACATACGATTTAGGCCAGTGCCATATACTATTGGGGAGTTGAATTAATTCACAAATATTTAGATTTCCATAATAGGTTCAAGCACATAACATATAAGATCTCTGACAGTATTGCATTACAATAGTGTCAATTTCTATCCTAACTCAATACTTGTCATCAAATCCCTTTACAAACATATCCATCTATGACTCCATCCAAGCATTTTAATTTACTCTTTGAATTAAAGAAAAAATGGAAATCATACACACCATGCTAACAGTGAGATGAACGCCATAACCCTTGATTATATTATTCAAAATTGTGAAATGTTTATACAAAGGAGAGCCATGAGCTCTAAATATATCATTATAACTGAAATGCTAGTACTATCATGAAACATCAAACCTTCATGCTGTTGGAACTGTCAAATTTTGACAAATTCATTGTTTCTTCATGATTATTAGTCTCCGAAAAAGGATTCATAATGCAGACAAAAAAATCCTCACATAGCATATTTTACCAAAATCCGATTTAAAATTGTGCCATAACGCCCCATAAATTTCATCTGACATTAAAATCTTTACATATGAAAATATCGCCATAAGTTGATGCAGGTCTCATTGATGATAATATACATATCCTAAATGTATCGGAAAGACATAGCAAGGGTCACACACATCAAGTTATACACAGAGAGAATGCGGGTTTCTATATCTTATCGGCAAGACAAAAAGTATCGACGAGATGATGTAAGGTCACATCGAGCTAAATCACCTTTTGCTGATTGGAGTAACGTAAAGTCTATCGGAGAGACTTTGGTCATCGGAGAGAGATTTTAAAACACTGCTCATAGCGTTATTAGTCTTGCCAATAAAGCAAGGGGAGGACTCACTCGGTGAGACAAATGATGCCGGGGAGAATTCAAAAAGTCTTACCGACCCCTCGGGTTACACCGACAGAACTGAGCATATGAAGATAAAGGGTGTCGAGAAGACAATGCACATGGTCTTGCCGAAGAAAAAGCGTATCGGTGAGACATGTCACCACGGGGAGATCTAAGAGACATCACGACGAGTATCATTTTGTCGGAAAAACAAATACTTGGTCATGGCGACATAAGTCAATTAAGTGAGCATCTCAGTGAGATGAAAAGCTTTCGGAGTAAGGTGAAGAACTGTTGCCCCGATTCATTAAGTCTGGGTGATAGTTTTTTCGGTGAATGTCATGGTGATAAAAAAGCAGAAAGAAAGAAACTATCGGGGAGACTTGTGATGTTGGGGAAACTGCAAGACGTCTTAGTGGATGGGTGAATGTTGAACAGGCGGACCGGCCAGAGGTTTGAAATGTCTTATCGATGTTATTGTATTGGCGAGACATCAAACGGGTCATACCGATAAAGTTATACACTAGGAGAATGCAGGTTTGTATTGCTTATTAGCAAGACAAAAGGTATCGGCGTGATGGTGTAAGGTCATATCGAGCTAAGTTACCTTTTGCTGATTGGAGAAAAGTAAAGTCTATCGGAGAGACTTTGGTCGTCGGAGAGAGATTTGAAAACATTGGCCGAAGTGCTATTGGTCTTGTCGATAAAGCAAAAGGAGGAGTCAATCGGTAAGACAAACGATGTTGGGAAGAGTTCATAAAAGTCTTACCGACCCCTCAGGTTACACCGACAGAATTGAGCATGAGGAGATAAAGGGTATTGATAAGACAGTGCTCGTTGTCTTGCTGAAGAAGAGGTGTATTAGTGAGACATGTCACCGCAGGGAGATCTAAGAGACATCACAACGAGTATTATTTTGTCGCCAGAACAAATTACTTTGTCTCGATGATATACTCGATAAAGTGAACATCTCGGTGAGACAAATTACTTTCAGAGTAAGGCAAAGAACCGTTGGCCTGATTCATTAAGTTTGAGCGATAGTTGTTTCGGTGAAAGTCATGGTGATATAAAAGTGAAAGGAAAGAAACTATCAGGGAGACTTGTGATGTCGAGGAAACTGCAAGACGTCTTGGCGAGTGGGTGATCATTGAACCCTGATGTGATAGCGAGAATTTTGAAAAAAAAACTTGGAGCATTCATGTCTCGATCGATAAAGATATTAATGGCACCACGAAGCGTAGGAGATTTTGTATATCATGGTATGATAAATTGAAATCATTGTCTCATAGAATTCAAAGTGAAGGAGAGCAAGGAAACTGGAAGAGCAATTAAGGCATTCACCTGGCTTGAGTTTGGAAGAAGTTATAGTAAGTTTCTCGTCCTCTCAGAATTCATAAAAATTTGAATTATGGAAGGCACTGGTTCAAGAAAACTAAAGGGAAGAAAACTCGGGGAGGGAAGCCAATCAAAAGAAAAAAAGAAAAAGACTGAGTTGCAACCAGAAGGTATTGAAAGGAAGCTAAATCAAGACCACATAGACCAGTTACCTAGTTCTGGACCTAAAGCTAGGTGTTCTACACAGCTCAAAGCGGAAGTTGACAAATTGGACGACAAATGAAAATTTATAGGTGATGTTTGGATTCCGATTAGAGGCTATGAGTTATTCAATTTCCATTACCATAGGAGAAATCGCTTTGAGCCAGTATGCAATCCATGGAGGCTCAATTTAGGGAAATTAGTGTGCCCTAATATTTTTATTAATGTCGAACTGGTAAAATTTTTGGCCGGACACTATGATTCGAAAAAGAAAGCTATATGTGATTTGTCAGGGAATCCATTGATACATGTATCTGAGAATGCAATTGCTGAGGTTTTCAGAATGGAGGGAATATGCAGTGACAAAGTAGTGAGTGAAGAGCTTGATAGTGAGTTCAGAAGGATGGAGGTTACCTCTGCACAGAATTAGGTGTCATGGCAAACCTACACCAATGGAAGATAGTGAGGGGCCACCCTTTCATGTAGACCTCTTCGAACCTTACCTAAAATATACTTACTACTTAGTGGGACAGGTATTAGGGAAGGAGGTACCTGAGCATATGGCGGTTGTGCCCATGGTGATTTCTACAAACATTCAGTACCATAATTCCAGATCATTTGACTATGCTGCACATGTTTTTAAGGAGCTAGATGCAGGTTTGATGGCGATAAAGAGTGGTGCTTTTGTTCTCCATCTCAGAAATTACTCACTGTTGATTCACTTAGTGTTGTATTTTGGACAAGAGTTAGGTTTATGGCCCCAGGAGTTGAGGATTTCACAATCCGACAAGGAAGGTAGGCCATTGCCTATTCAATTATGGACTGCTGTTTGGGACAATAGGTTTGCCAATTCAAATTTCTTGCATTTTGAAGAATTCTTTGTGAAACCCTTGTATAGATTTTTTAGCCATCCTTGTGATTATTCTTTATCTGAATAAGTAAAAAGGTTTCTTAGGCCTAGAGATTACAATGGACCAATTAACCACAACTGGGGGGATTGGTATTGCTTAGAGAATGCCACAATGATTAGGGTTTATGGCTTTGAGGATACACCTTTCATTCTACCCAAAACTATCTCGGATAGAATTGCATACCTTGAAATTGTTAGGAAAATGGATTACTCCAGTGTTATGAACTTAAGTTCATATGGGAAACAGGATTTTATTCCCAGTACATTGTGTTTTAGTGATTTCACTGTATTAGCCAAGGAAGGTTATGATCTGATTCTGGACAAATTATTGCACTACAACATGAGCAGAGCACCAGTGAGAAAGAACTTTGATCCAAAAGGGTATATCCACTCTGCCAGACAAAAAGTAAATCTTGGAGGGTACCACCATGTGCCCTTTAAATATGATGACATAATTAGAAACCTGGAGGCAGAGGAAGCTGGAATTGTTATTGAAAAACATAATCAAGAGTTGGTGGATGCTGAGTTGCTATCCTCCATTAAGGGGATTTCAGAAATAGACAGGCCACAAAGCTCATATGGGAAAGTTTCAAGAATGAAGACTCAAGAGTATGCCTATGTTGCCAGAGAAACAGATGTTGAGGAAACCATGGATGTAGATACAAGACATGAAGACTATAGGTCTTTCATATTAGATGATGAATTTATAAAGACCTCGGAGTTTAAGACTTTTTTATATAAGCAAAAAGGGAAAGATATAAGGGGACAGGTTGACAATGTCACTCCAGGGAATGAGGATCAACTGTTAAAAAGCTTAAAGGATGAAGTGGACAAAGAGATGATTGACATGACCCCTGAAAAGGGGAGGGAGCTGCTTGAAAAGGTAGGTGTTATGATTTTTCCAGGTTTGGATATGAATTTTGCATTAGTTTTTGATAGTTTCTTAAAAGATAACAATTCTACCCACAAGCTCAGTATAGAGAAGGTGGCAGAGGTATACACAGGATCAAGATACAATCCTGATGATGAAACATTGATGATTTGGGCTTTGTATCCTCCTCACAAGAAATCAATTGTTATTGATACTAAAAAAGCATTCGGACATGTCATGACCCTGAAGGCTAGGGAGGTTGATCCTATAACGACTGCTGATATTGGGATAAATATAGCCAAGTTGAATAAAGCCCAAATCCAAGCATTGATAAGGAAAAGGGAGATGTACAAAACCAATAATGAGAGGATGTTGAGAGAGAATGAACGCTTGAAAGACTTGGTAGGTGGTGTAACAAAACTAACAAGGATGCTCACTCAAGGTGAGAGTTCACAGAAAAAAGACCATTGGGAAGGGTCAACTACATACTCTCAAGGGAGAATGGATGCATTTGCTGCAATAATAAAAAAAAGGCAGGTTGTTTTGACCACTTGGTTAAATAAACTCTGGGTAAAATATTCATAGTACGAAGATGCAATAAAGGAACACAAGAGAGTGGATAGCAGAATTCAGGAAAGAATTGAGGAATTGGAGGAGGACACTACTAGTAATGAAGAGATTGAAAATGCCAATTGTATTATGGATAGGCACAGGGATTTCTATGTGGAGTTACAAGGGGATATGCAGGGATTGACAGAGGCTGCCGAAGATAGATTCACCAAGTTATGTGATGATGAAGGGAAAATGAAGGAAGTGACTTCATGGAAAAGTGAGTGCGAAACAATACTCCAAGGGATGCTGGAGACAGCCACTGTGAAAGATGTGATATTGGATTCAACATGTGAGCAAAATGAGCAAATGATAATGATGGAGATTGTGATCCGCGATAAAAGTGAGTGCGAAACAATACTCCAAGGGATGCTGGAGACAGCCACTGTGAAAGATGTGATATTGGATTCAGCATGTGAGCAAAATGAGCAAATGATAATGATGGAGATTGTGATCCGCGATGTGTTGGGAGATGCCGACACTCATGAGCGCCAGGATTATATGGAGCATATGTTTGCAGTCCATTTGTGGTTCAAGAGAAATTAGTTAATAGTGGATTTGTTAAACCTTTTATGCTTTAAACCTTTTTGAAAAGGCACGTCCTTTTGTAAACTGATGTATAAGTATCCGTTGTTGGATAAATTTAAGGGGTAGAAGATAGAATTAGAATAGGATAGACTACTGTAAGCATTAAATTTTCAGAAATGCTGATATTCAAGGAGACTATGTTGCATGTATGAACTTTGAAGGAGATAATGAAAGACTGTTGATTTAGTGGCTTCATTCTGGTATCAATTGTTTCTTGGATTCTTGCAATTATTTGATTGTCTCCAATCTGATGTTTCTTGGTTGTTTAAATTGAAGTATCAAGTATATATTCTATTTATCAGTACAAATTTGTTGTTTTTGTGTGATTTGGTTTATTGGATTCTTTAAAGAAGAATTAAAATTCCTTTCAATAAATTACAGTAATCTGGGAATGCCATTTGGATCATTAAGAAGAATCAGATTATTAGATTTGATATTCTGCCTCAACTAGGGTTTATCAATTACACTCTTTCATGTTTATACCAGTTGTAAACTCATAGTTATATGCCAAACAATTAGAGGATCTGCTAGATAGAAACCATTCATTAAAGGCTTTCATTTGACTCCATTTTACCCAATAAGGCACTGGTCTCCCTTATTTACATTACATTAGTTTTATTCATTTCATTTAACATCTCTTAATTGAACATATTAATTCATACCTTGATATTGCATATACAATTTATACCAAAGTAGGATCATATCTTTCCACTGTTAAATTGCCATTTGTGGATAGTTAGATCAAGTAGGAAACATAAATTGAACATATTAATTTAGTATAAGAGTCAACCAATCATAAGGAAAACATAATATGAAGATGAATTTTCTCAAATCTTGTGGTTGTAGATGCCCTTTTGAAATCTATGCAAAATGTGGGAGGATAGACAAAGCTCATGAACTATTTGACACAATGCCTCAAATAATTGTAATCTCATGGAATACACTCTAATTAGAAAAGTCTCATCATTGCCCTCATAACAATCTATCAATTTGTTTTAGTGTCTATTGTGTTATACCCAATTTGGGACATGGGGTATAACAAAATAGACACTAAAATAAATTGAGAGATTACATTTCTTTGAGACATTTTGTCAAATAGTTCACAAGCTTTTTCTATCCTTCCACATTCTATATAAATTTTAAAAGGGCATCTACAACCACAACATTTGAAAAAAATCATCTTCATATTATGCTTTGATGGATGTCTATACCTTGTTCCAAATCTCCCATATTAAGGAAACCAATAAGGATTTTGGTGAAGGTTGTGTTGGTGTTTAAAATACAATCCATGTAGAGGTTGCAGATATCTAAGAGGTAGCCAACCCCTATCGAGGACAACTACAACCACTAATGGCCAACTAACGAGAGTCAGTAAAGGACTGACTTCTCCTACACTTTTGGCTCTGTAGGACCAAGGTGGGTAAACCTAAATGTGTTCACATGAATGTCTCATGATTGGTAAGAACATTTCCTGTGTACAGGTTACAATTCCTACACACTCAAAGGGATAGTGATCATCTCAAGGTTTTGGCAGACCAGAGAATGACTACTAGTACCAAAGAGCAACATAACTGACCCACTTATTTGTTACAATACCTCCCTGAGGAGCACAAGGTTGTATTCAAGTGTTTTGTGTTCAATATTTGGATATCCTTACTTAGAACCTACAGTCTTGAACTAATAAAATGACACAAACATTATCCAGTGCTTCATCCATAGGGCAACGAAGTCATACAAAACAAAATCCTGATACGATGAACCCATCTCATATAGCATTACTATCATGAGATATTTTAGCATATTAAGATAGTACTTCTTCAAGCATCCTGAGTATATACAACCATGAACATGTAACTTATTTTTCAAGCATTTGATTAACTCTTTGAGTTAAAGCAAGAAAATGAATCACATTTTCATTTAACTATTGAAACTGAATAGATTAATCTTTGATAAAGCTATTCATAATCCATGGCACACACCCAGGAGAGTAAACCATCTTAATTTTATAGATTTCTTTCGATATCAGTAATTAAAAAAGCATATCACACTAATCTATATATAAACCTAACCCCAGGATGACTTCCTGAAACAAAATGTTCATAACACTTTAACAATAAAGAGGACTGTATAACTTCCAAGCGTTGGATTGCAAATTTTTTTTGACCCTTCACAATGAGCCGTGAAATATCCTTTATAGAATAGGAGAGCAACAAGCATTAGGCTACATTGTGACACCAAATTGAATTTCAGCACCAAAATGAAATTCAAATTTACATTCCTTGTCATAATGATACCGTGCATGAACAAAGGAATCAAAACGGTTATGAAATAACCAGTCGAAAAACAAAATTTCGTGCAAAGCACACGCACGTCCATATCCACATCCACATCCACTTGATAGAACAACAAGAGAAGAGAAGACACGTCCAATGGACCCACTGCCAGTAATCATGAAGAAGCAACACGACCCTGGTACAAGCAACCGCTCTGAGTTCGAGTCTGCGATAGTGATGGCACCACCTCCTCTTTACCAACCTTGCGAGCACATTCCCAAACAACTGGACCTGGTGCTAATGCAGACACTAGCTCAATTGCCAAAACCTCCTCATCCACTCCCATAAGATCGGCCAGGGAAGCCAAATAGTACCGATAATCAGAATCAGTCTTAGATTCATTAGAATTCAAGATGATTATCGGGGATGAACAATGTACTGGCCTCTTTCCAGTGTTCCTAATAATAGCCTTGCGAGACATGGGAGAATCGGATTTCTTCATGACTGGTGAAGCCAACCTCGCACTCCTTCACTTAATTAATTTACTCATGATAGAAACAAAGTGCAGCCACAAACAGAAGAAAAACCTTACTGCACTTAGACACAAGTGAATGCAATGCTGATTACATACAATTCAGTTAGCATTTATAGAGCAAGCCAGTATGTAGGGTACAATTACTTGAAGACGATTCAAGCACTTGCATAGTTAATGATCCAGATAACAATGAATACCCTCAGTAGGATGGCACTATTTGCACACAAGAGGAAATCAGGTGGAGATCCTCACGAGAAAAGAAACCTATATCATTAATGACACGAGCAACAACCAAGTAATACATGCCACGCGGGCAACTCACACACTTCTTCCCTATAAATGAACCGCCGATTCAGGAGGCACTTTAACAAATGGAGGGTGGAGATCAAGTCAATGGATGTTGACAATCCACGTCGACGCCTTCAAAAAACATATCCAATCAAAAACCTGTAAAAGAATAGACCCAAACCGCACAATGGGTCCCATATAATCCCACTAGCATGAAAAGAAAAGCCGCATGCCACTCCCTCGCGAACCTTGCAACACTCTCCTAGATATTTAATCTGCCCATGTGAGGTGTGCGAGAGATCATGATTACCCCATTATTGATGGCTATTATCGGTGAAAAGACGGCCCCCTGTCATATCAAACACCTCGGGAAGAAAACCCATACATCCATTCACACTACATGGCCATATCTCGCGAACCTCGCACTACTTTGATGACGCCAGCAGACAAACTTGCGAGGTCTGTGAGATGTGGTCAAGATCAAATTTTTTGATCGGACGGCTCATCAGCCCTCAGATGGAACATTTAAGTGGGGCCCGCATTGAAATTTCTGGTAGTGTAATACCTAGGCCATTACACCAAAAAGACCGGCAAATCAGGTGAAATAGGGCCGGTTAAGCACGACCCGAGAGGGATGAAACCTCACTTAAGTGACTGGTCCACCGTGGCAATAGGTCACCGCTAAAACATAACAAGAGGGTTTTGACCGATCCATACTAAAGGTTACCTTGAGTAATTTAGAAACCCTCTAACCCCAGCTTCAATTTACTGAAGTTCCATCAGGTTGTGGAATTTTTCTTTACATCTACCAATTGCATTTGTTTGAAAGTTTCTAAAACCTTTTCAACAAATCCATTATGTGTATATTCTAAAATCATTATAGTCTTTATAGTCCTTCTAGTCCACATCACTTTGTTTTTTGAAGAAACTATTACCATATATTTCTTATTTATGTTCTAAATTGGATACATGTTTATAAGTTTGATATTAAAATTAATAATATTAATTTTGGAAAGACATTAAAAGATTTTGTTGATTTTAAAAATATATGCATCCCAATGTAAAAATGCCAACAATGGAAGTAATGATTGTAACACATAATTTTTGATGTAGTATCCAATTCAAAGGATGATGTTACAATTTAGGGTTATGATTGGGTATTTAATTAGGGTTAGGATTTAGTGTTCGGGTTAGTGTTAGGTTTAGAGTTAGGGTTAGGGTTAGGAAAATAATGTTAGGATTAGGGTTAGATTAGGGTTTATGTTTTATGGTTAGGGTTAGATTTAGAGTTTTGGTTATGGTTGGGATTAGATATGAAATTAGGGTTAGGGTTTAGTATTACAATTAGGGATTATATTATTAGGGTTATATCTAGAATGAAGTTTTAGGGTTATTGTAATTATGATTAAGGGTTGTTTTTATATTTGGCTTAGAGTTGGGGTTAGGATTAGGGCCAGGGATAGGGCTAGGGTTAAGTTTAGGGATAGGTTTAGGGTTATTAGAGTGAATGCAACTAATTAATAAAATAAATAATATTTAGGGTTAGGTAATTAGGGTTAGGGTTGGGGTTAGAGTTTTGGTTGTGGTTAGGGTTATAAAGATAGGATAAAGGTGAGGGTTAGAGTCAAGGTTAAGGTTTCGAGAGAAAGGGTTAGGTTATGATTTGGATTACCCTAAACTCTAACCATAACCATAAACCTAATCCCAAACCTAACCCTAAAGAAAACACATAACCTAACCCTAATTGTAGTGTTTGAGGCTAGGCTCAAACACTATATAACCTAACACATAACCTAGCACTAGAAAAAATTCTTCTCCCAAATAATCTCCTCTACTTCTATTCATGCCTACTAGAGTTGCAACATTCAACATTGGTGCTTCAACCATTCATTCAAAGCTAAGAATTTGAAAGCAGTGTTCATTTGTAATATAATTAATCATTTAACAATATTATAATTATTATTAATCTAATACAATATTAATATTATTAATAATATACCAATAATATTAATAATCTAATATAATTACTATTAATCTATATATAGATTATATATAATCTTAATATATCAAATATATCATTATAATTCATATAATGTAATATAATATTGTTATATAATATATTAATATTATAACATTACTATTAATTAAAGTGCTTTAATATTTATGTCGATTTTTAGTACATTATATGACAGGTTATTAAAGCGGCTCCGAGATGCACATGCTCAAAATCGATGGTGATGTTATAATCTTGATGAAAAGATGCTTGACGGTTATGTTCAGTGCTGGTGACTTCTCAAACACAAGATGATGTGATTTTGGCCCTATTAGGAGAAGATTTAAAAGTTGATTCTAGAGCTGAGAAAAATTATCATATTAAATTATGAAGCCCCTTTCTTTGGCAAGGGGATTCCATGTGTGTTCAAAAATTCTTGTTGCACACATTTCCATTACTCATGTTGCTAAGAACCTTGCAAATCCTCATATTTGAAGATTGAAAAAATCCAAAGGTATATTTTATGGCCTCCCTTTAACCAAGGAAAATGGTTTCACAAAGTATCCTAGGAGTTTTATTATTTCCCTCATGACTATAATAGGCTTGGCTTACTTTATATTCACTACTCTAAATGGCGCCATAATAGGCTTTGCTTGCTTTATATTCACTACTCTAAATGGTGCCATAATTTTTTTAAATTTAATTAACATACTCTAAAACCTAACTAAAGCAGGTTGTAGCTCATCAAATTGGACAAGTGAAAGGTCAATACCAGCGCAGAGGAAGACTTTGGAGGAGTGAAAACAAGGTCAATACCAGTGCCAAGGACCAGGTTGAGGGCACTCAGGGAAAATCGACAACCAAGGGACAATGAGTACTGTAAGTTTGGCACCCCCATTCTCTTTAACCTACAATTTTCATGCCTACTTTCCAAAGATCTTCTCACACATTGGCTCCCCCATTCTCATAAAATGGTATAAGATAAGATAGAAAAAATAAAATAGCTTTGTCTTTCACATTTTTATAGTGATTACTAGAGGCACATAGGCCAATTCTTCATAGTAGATGAATTTGATCATACTTTTCCAATGATGTAATAGTTCAACTTTGGGGTGTATCATTTAGGCAATGACGGATCCCTACTCTTTCCATATGCTCTTTCCTTTTTATTTCTTCAAATGTATAGTTTATGTCTTATATTGTATTGAAATAGTTATTCCCACAACTTGTGTGGGACACCATACATTTGTAATTATCAATAAAAGACATTTGTGAAAATTTTGTGCAATCTTTCTCTTGTATACATTTGCATAATGAACTGCAATTCATTTGATAATAATTTTGTGTATATGAATGGAACTTAGTAGAATTGAATGTGTACCTTTATCTTTATTTTTGCAAAAACTATCCCAACTTTACTTGATTGAGTTAGAAGCTAAATTAGGTAAAAAGATTGGTGACATCTTCTATATGTTTGCCTGCTAAACATCCTCACCAGTTGCCTAAACTTATCCATTGGGCATGGTGTCGAATCTTGGAACTTGACAAGACTTGAGAAATAGTCTTGCATAATGTTGTAACTCATCCAAAATAGTGCATAATGTTGGTGTTTTTTACAACCCAAGTAGAACCTGCAGAAGCTTCTATGAGCTTGCCATACTCAATTTTAAAAGTCTTGAAGGCACTGTGCCAACTTAATGAGAAAAATGCAACAAAACTGTTATCTCTCCTACACTTCAGACTCTATAAGATCCAGGAGGGTATCCCTAAAATATATTGTCATTCATGATGAGAATGATTTGCTCATACGTGGATAAACAACAGATAAATTCCAGTCTAAGTTTAAACAAGATAGTCCAAGAAATTGGCTATTTCTTAGGAGAATTCAGCTCTTATTTAACAAGGAATTGAAATAACACCTAAGTGTGTTTTTATGAAATATTCGAGTGAAATTGCCTGAAGCTATAACAAAAAATACAAGAACAATAAGCAGTCAGAGTACCAGTGCCATATCCTAAAGCACAGAGTCAAACTGGAAACTAAACTACAAGGTAACTTTCATCTAGAGCATCTGTGATATGTATGTAAGGCATTACCATCCATTCATCAATACATGAATCTATTACTCTTTAGCAAATCCTATGTGCTAATTTGCATGAACTTATTGAACAACTGAAGCATTTAACAGGTCCATTGAACCAGAGCTATAGTCGAACATAATCCACAGGAAATGACAAATGAAATTTAATGAACATCATCTTTGATAGACTTTTCATTAAAAATTCATGCAAATTATTACAATAGGAGAGAAAATAGACTCAAAACAATCACAAGATTTGCATAAGTATGCTCCAAAACCCCATGATTTACTAAGTTCCCAAATAGACTCAAAGCTTCAAAAAATTGGACATATTCTTTTCTCTCTCTCTACTTGATTCTTCTCTTACGTATCTTAAGTAATTTCAATAGACCTATTCCTTGGCCCAGAATTCCCTTTTATAAAAACAAGGGAGCAAACAAGCTTTAGGTCGGAGGATACACATGTCCATTTTTTACTAGACCGCTAATTTCTAATCAGTTATCTTTACATCATTTTCTTGGTAAGAGAAGAAAAGCTTAAAACAAAATGATGATTAATTTTTTACGGAGGAAAGGAAAGCGTGGTTCCAAGTATTGATTCCCTGACACCAAAGCATCTTTTAACTGCTCCATGTGCTGATTTTATTTGCGCAATTTGTACCTGAATCAGGGAAGAGAATGCATTTCAAAATATAATACCGTAGGCCAGACTTGTATTTTACATGACCAAATTGCAGCTCTCATCCCCATTATTTATAATTCAAGTTCATCAATAAACATCTTTTTCCATGACTCAAAATCTTCCTCCGACAGCCAATTGAAAGCCAGCACCCAGTCCACCATTTTTTGATAAGGTACATACTTTATCATTAATGATGTGTTTGTCTTGTCAAAATCCTCCAGGAAACTAATGACAAGTGATAACTTCTCTAAAGTGTTCTCCAACATGCGAATATCAGCATTTTTGCGTATCTCATGAGTTTGGGCGGTCATTATATTATTCATTTGCTCCTTCCATGCTTGCAAAGGCTTGACACTATCCTGACTATGCAAAATATGAGGTAGTGGAGTCAAATCTTTTCCATCATAAATATCCTTCAGTGCTTTGATTTTGGACTCCATAGGAGCAACAGACCCCTGGAATTTTTGCTCAACAATAGTCTTAACAAATTGATATGTTGTCATGACTGTAGGATACTTATTCCCATGCTGCTTTGCTCCAACTGCCATAAATTTCAATTTTTCCATTCTAGGGCCCCATCTATTTAGCAAAGGGATAGCCAATTCTCTGTCCCTTGGAAACAATTCAAGTGCTTGCAGCATCAAGGCATAATTCACATGAACACCATTCAGCTTACTCTGGACCCGTTTATGTAGATGCCTTAACACAGTATCAACAATTTCTGAATTATTCCTTCCTGCTGCATCCCGGATTTGATTTACCATCTCCTTTTATTCTTCAATCTGTTGGAGTAACTTTTCCCTAGAAGGATCTTCGCTCGAGGTACTGGCCTTCTCAACCGCAATAGGCACTTGTCCCATATTATATGGGACCATAGCCCAAGATTGAACCTGTGCAAGAGGTTAGGGTTGATCAATTGGTGGGTCAACAATAATTTGGATAGAGCTAACCTACTTTTGGGATCTCAAGATTTCCATTTGTTGCCTTAATAAGGCCATTTCTGTTTCCAATTCCGCCACCCTTTGTTGACTCTTATTATACTCAATAATAATGTCATTATATTGGTTCCTCAAAGTATCTCGGTTTTTAGTTAAATCCTCCACGGTTGCCCTAGTAAATTTGGAAACATTCACAACCATGTCAATAGCCTCCAAGGTAGGGGTATCAGCAACTCTCTTCACAATCAAATGACCACTAAAATCAGATGTTTCAACGATAATAGGTTTTCGAGACCCTGTAGATAGTGACCATATTGCCAAAGAATCCCACTCTTCATTGAAAGCTAATCCTTTAAGTGCTAATGCTACCTCCTCCTCTGTTGCAAGAAGTGGTTTATTTGCCCTTCTTACTATATCAAATACTACAACATCAGCAATATCCCATTCAGGGAGTAGCAATATCCCACACTTTTGAACCAATGTTCTGCCCTGTTCTGGTGTGATTTCCTTAAACCTCTCCTTCAATTGTACTCTGACCTTTGACTGAATTACTTGCTCTGGAAGCTCTGGGTGCAAACTTCTCTCATGTGCTACCTGCTCAGTATAAGATAAGAGAGGAGCTCTCCATACAAAATCTTCAAAAGCACAGGTATGGATAAAAGAGTCATCCATCATGAATTCTTTGCAGGCTTCCATTCTCAAATCATCACTATTTGTAATTCCTTTAATCTCATCCTTCCCCAATCTTAGGGTGATGGCTCCTGAGCTCGTTGCAATGTCAGTCAGATCTAGTGGCATTTCTAGATTTATTTCATCCGGAGTTACAATAATATCCTCCTCATCATTACCTTTCTGGCCAACATCCCCCATACTATCAGTTCTACGCCTCTTTGGGGATGATGTGCTAATCTGTTCCGAACTCTTCGGAGGCAAATCCAAATCAATAATACCAGATACTGATTTCCTTAGGATGGATGATGCACCACTCATCGTAACTTCCTTTGTCCTATTTCTCTTCCTTCTTGAAAACACTTTTATTTTCCCTTGAGGCTGGTAGGTAGGCCTTTCTTTGATTCTTATCTCAAGGTGTTGCTCAGTAACATGTGACTTTCCCTTTCCTTCTACAATCCTTTCCTCCTTCAAGACTCCTACTATGCTCTCGAAATTATCAAGAACATAGATTGCCCTACTGAGCTCATATTTAGCATCAGGTACAGGATGAAAACCAGGTATTTTCTCCTATTTACTTCTTACCATTTTTGAATAGGCAATGTACATTACCTTTCTCTCATCCTGTAAGTCCTCATCAAAAATATTCTTAATGATATCTTTAGGATAGTAGAAATTGTGAACAAAGGTTCCAGTCTGATGTCTAGCCTTCATTGGGAGATAAAACCCTCAGGATCATAATTCCTAGGGTGTACAGTATTCAATCTATATGGCTTGAGTAACAAGTGTAAATTTCTCCACCCTCCCTTTATCATAACAAAATCTGCAAAAGCTATATATTTAGGGAAAAAGGATCCTTTCTTGTGTTCAGTAGGAAAATGGAAATCTTGAGATGCTCCCATTTGCCTCATAATCTCTACAAAACCAAGTCTGAGAGGAACTTCTTTAGGTAGGATAGATGGGATGGCATTGGTTCCAAAGACCCTGAAGATTGTAGTATTGTGATTGGGGATAATATCACCCCAATTGTGGGTTAGATTCAGCTTAGGCCTCCTCTCCATAGGTCTTAGAAAGTCGTGAATTTCTTTTGGAATCCTGGGTAGATCAACAACTAAAGCCTTCCTTAACTTAGATCCAAAAATATTATGAAAGGTGACATAATCAAACTTATGATCATTTTTGTCTAAGACCCTAGTCCAATATTGGACAGGCATTTCAATATCTCCTCCCATCTTCCTCAACTCCATATCTTTTTCAAATACCTTCTAACCCCTATATAAAAATATATGAATCAACAGTGAAAACCATCTGAATTTTACCCAATTCTTTCCCAGCTTCAAAGCTACTAAGCTAGAATCTATGTTCTCTGCAAGGTAAGTGGAAAAGTCATATACCACATTATAACCAAGGTGTTGGAGGTTGACAACCATATACATTATCTCTATAGGCACAGTCTTCTTCAGGTCAATCCCCAAAACTTGACATAGTGCACAGATGGTCTTCTTGAAATGAGGGGTGAAGTAGTCTACCGGGAAAGGTTTAGGCTCATTCTTGCCAATAACAACCTTTTTCTGATTCTTCCCTCTTCCCGACACATCCAATTGGGGTATCAAAAGGGATGTCCTTATCAAACCCTTAGTGTTTCTATATTCTTCCCTGAAGACCTCCAATTTGATGGGAATCATATCCTGGCTCCATTCATGTAAGCCAAAAATCTCTGCAATTTCCTCTCTGGTTAATTTAATCATAGGCTTGCCAAGATGTGTTCTGACAATTTGAGTCACAGGATCGTACCTTGCAGCAATATCTTTTAATAAGTCTACA
The DNA here is from genome assembly GCA_007115665.2 of Sequoiadendron giganteum. Lineage (NCBI taxonomy): Eukaryota > Viridiplantae > Streptophyta > Pinopsida > Cupressales > Cupressaceae > Sequoiadendron > Sequoiadendron giganteum. The sequence goes on from CM021102.1 coordinate 591,019,710, forward strand.
TCTTCATAGACATTCAGTACCACCAGCTTACCCAAGTCCAGTCTCCATGGATTACACAAAGGAACAGGAAAATTTCTATTTCCAAACCAATTGGAAAAGAGCTGCCAACCAGTGTAAGTCAATTCGGCATCATGGATTGTACACTGTTTGTCCATTAAACCTTCATGAATCACGGGTCCATAGAACAATATCCCTCCTTCTTGCTTCTTGCTCGTAGAAGGTTTCAACAGATCAATAATATCTTGTGAGTAACCCCTAGGCGTAGCCTCGGGACCAACAGTTCATGCCTTGGATGCCATATATTTCAAACAAAAGGGGATTTGAACTAGGGTTTTCTTAAAGAAAAACAAACAATTACACATACCTTATTCTCTATTGCCATTACAGAAAACTTTTTTATATGCACACAAATCACTAGCAATGACCTATATAAGCTCTAACAACCAATTCACTTAACAATTCACCAGGAATTGAAAAGGACACAATCGCCAATTATTCAATAGGCAATGCTAATATATTTTGAAATTACAAAAGAAGGCATTCGTATCACTTACTGTTTATTTTGCAGAGTGTCAACTGTTGTGATAATGGAGAACTGAGATAATAGCCGCTTTTCTAAACATTGAGGAATTCTTATAAAGCAAAATGCAACACTGAAATAGCAATCCATTGGTTATTTAGCATTTAATTATGCAAGCCGAGTCAAACTCGACCATTACTATTCCCTCGCGCGAGATAGAACGACTATAGTACAACACCAGTTTGTTTGAAAACACGTTGTTGATCAAAGATACAGTTGGCCAGACGGACGGTCTAGATTTGGTCAACAACAGTTTGAAAATGACACATCCTCCTTCCAGTCAGCAAGTGAGCAAGAATATTTCCCATTAGGTACCACATCAGCATGGAACGGGTCCCACCTCATTCGTTAATCAATAACACTGGTGCCCACACGTCAACACATCGTGTACCTCACAACATTATTGAAACTGAAGTTTTAATTGTGCGAGGTCAGCGAGGGATGGCCCAAATGCATCAGATAGTACATAGCTATCAACATCATCACCCTTCCATCAATCAACACTCAAAAATTGGCCCCACCAAGTTACACAATAGGTGGCAGCATCTTGCAAGCCTCACATCATTTTCTGTGACACAAGCACAAACCTTGTGAGGTGTGCGATGAATGGTCAAGATCACAGTTCTTGCATCCGTCGGCTAATACAAATCTGCACATGCGAAATAGTTACTTTAAAGAAAGGGGACCACTAGGCAAACAGGGAAATAACCCACGGGGTCAAAAAATAATTCAAAGGCTACGTTGTAAAGGTTAATAGGCCGAAAACCATAGGGATGCATAAGTCAAAATGCAAAACCGAAAGGATAGGTAAAAGGGGCCGGTGAAGTGACGACCAAAAGGGATAAAACATGACTTAAGTGACTGAGTACTGTTGATAGCAAGTCAACGACCAGAAAGAAAAAACCCCCAAATACCAGACCAGTAGAAAAATAATGAAGATAAAACCACCCCAAAGGGAAGGAAAATAAAAGCTCCACCACATAACACCTACCAACCTTATTCAACCTACCAAATGACTCAAAACAAACTAACTGTGCAAACAAAACTTATTCACTTAAAACAAAAACTATCCTAACCTAGACTAACTAAGGAAAGGAATACCTAAATAAAACCATTAATTGGTTCATGAAAGTAGCTACCCTTTCTTTGCAACTTGTAATGCTCCATATGTTTGTGAGCATCAAAGAGGAAATGAAGAAATGATAGATGTTTAACCAACTATTGCAATGCCTCATAAATGGAGAAAACAAATCCACAAATCCACTTACCATTCATGTTATCTTAAAATGGATAGGATAGTAGGATAGAGTCCTCATGCTTGGGTGCAATAATGACTTGTGATGCATTTCTAGTTTCCATCCTAGTTAGATGCCTGATAGGACATCCCCTTGAAAGCTTTAGATTGGTTTTTCCTTTTTCCTCTTTTGGTGTGATCATATCCTTCATCTTACTCTTATGGTGCTCTTGTGGTACAAGAAATTGATTTGGAACTTCATGGTTTTCTTCTTCTTTCAAAGAACCCAATAAGGTTGATATAATATTATCATGACTGCATTCTTCAAACCTTTCTACCTTTTTTATGGTTGTCCTGCAATAAACATAACTTAGTTTTGACATGTTTTGCATAAGTATTTCATAGATAGGCTTTGAATTTTATGGAAAAACTTAAGTGGAACAACAAATGACCTTCCTAGAGGCTCGAATGTTTGACTTCACAATTGAATCCTACATAGAACTGGTAGAACACAAACCATGACATGCACAAACATGCACTTTTGTATAAAGGCTATGAGAAACTAGACTAGAACCAAGGATAAACATTATCATCACAAGGAAATATCAATAATTTCATGTTATCACACAATATCCAGTATTGAGAAGGAAAAATAGCTTGCATTTATTGATTGAAAGGTAAAAATACAGCTGAGTACAAGTCTGTGAAAATGAGTTACAATGCTATCTTTTTCTTGAAAGCTCCAAAAATGAGCTACAATACTTGCTGAAAGAAGAAAGAACTAACTCCAAACTATCATTTGAAGTTACGTTATGCTTGCAAAGATGTTGCACAAAGATGTTAAGTAGATTTGATTTGTGATGGACACATTTGGATGGTAGTAACAATAACTTGCAATCTATCAAGACTTGATTACCTTATAATCTGTCAATTTCTAGCGATGAAATGATAAATTAATCATAATGTCACCTTCAGATCACATAACCATGAAAGAACTTCATCCAACATCCTTATGAGTGCAAGCACCACAAAATAGGTATTTGTCAGACTTTTCTTCCTCAAGCGAGGGAAATTCAGGAAGAGAAGAGGAAAGCGAGACATGTTGTAGGTCTAAAAGAGGGAGATCAACTAGAGGTCAAAAGATTAGAAGAAAATTCCGTAAACGCATGGAATTTTTTCTTATTGAAGGGGGTCATTTTCTTATGATGATGAGAGCATAGGTGACATCGAGGTGCCCTTGAGGTACAAACATCTACGGAAACAATGGGTACCCAAGGAACTTCCTCCAATAAACACCGATCTTTGTGTGAACAAGAGGATTTATCGCATAGCACCATCGTCATTACATGGTTTGGGCCTATTTTGCATGGATGGCATAAAAGTCTGTTACGACAAAGTTACTGAGTTGATGGAGTATGTTGGACCCTGTTACAGTTACAAAGATTGGATGCAGCTTGTTCGATATACACAAAGTATGCATAGGTATGCACTATCAGCAAATTATATACAACTAAAAGATAAGGATCAAAATAAAGGAGTGGCTAGGTACATTGATGGGAGGCCAAAAGCATCAGGGAATATTGCAGGGTTTATAAATAGTACACGACCTGGGTCAACAAATAAGCAACCCAATTGTATATTCGAGGCGCGAGAGGGAAACCATGTATTCGTATGTGCGATAAATTCAATAACTATAGGGGAAGAGTTGCTAATCGATTACAATTTGAATCGCTTAGATACAAACACAATTACTATGGAGGTGGTATGTACTATATATATACCATTTTACCCAACCTCCAATTAATGACTCCAATATACCATTTTATTATTATGTTTTTTTTCGTAAGTCTATTGGTTTCATTTTGGTAATGTTTTTTATATTTAATTTTTCTCATAGCGGGACATTGATCATATGAGGAAGGCTCCGGCCCAAAGCACAGATCGCAATCCATCTTCAGGCACTTCTATCTGACAGGTTTACGTCATTGTCTTGTACAGATTAGATATGAGCAAAATATTTTATTATTATGTTTTTTCATGAGTTTATTGGGTTAATTTTGATAATGTTTTTAATATTCTTGTTGTAGTTGGCTGATCGGGGAAAGGCACCAGCAGTAGAGGAGAGCATCCATATGGAGGTGCAGTCACTATTATGCGATGATGACATCGCATTTTCCACAAACCCTGTGGATATGATGAGGAAGGCCCAAAAAAAATGCAATCAAGAAATCCTTTAGTTGGTATTCGTAGTGCCTCAAACAGATGAGATAAGAGAAAGGGTTAAAATATTGTCTGAGAGAGCACAAAACTTGGAAGTAAGTTGTCATGAGATCTTTAATTATAACATAAGTTCATTCATGGTTTTATATTTTGTACTCTTTTATGTCATGAACTAAAATATGTGTTGTTTTTACAGGATTATTTGCGTCCTCATGATCATGCTGTTGACCATGATCAAGGTACTGCAAGTGTTTCCCAGGAAGTAGGGGACAGTACAAGTGTCAATCCTGATCTTCCTGCGCATACAACACATCATCTGACCCTATCATTTGTGCCTATATTGTCATCTGAAATGTCGGCAACACATACCATGCACGCATTCAGTAGTCCACCCTCTAGCAGCGAACACATGCCACTACATGTGTCAGTACCTGTGGATGGAGAGGCCACTACTACTGGTGATGTTTTAGTAGCATTTCTTGGATCTTCCCATATTACTAGTACGGGAACATTGCCGGTCACATTTGTGGTGACCAAGGATTTCCTTCCCATAAAAATAGAGGTCCTAGGTACTTTAAAATGTTTTAATTATTATTATTATTATTTTAAGTAAGTGCTAACAGTGGGGATAGCGCCCTATTATATTGATTTACAAAATGGCAATATTTTCCTACATTATAATTGTAGGAAATGATGTTTTTTATAAACATCTAAGTGATATTTCATTGGAGCTCTCTAGGCCCACCATACGTACACGGTGGAATGCCCAAAATCAAGATTTAAAAGATGAGCTCATTAACCGTTCAGTTGTGTTGTCCAGTGATAAAACATTCAACCAAACCAAGGTCCTTAAGAAAGCTTGTACCTATCTAAAGTATGTCAGGGACCAATATAGGTCACATTTAGAGAAGAACAGAAAGTACGAGTGTCCCCCCATGATTCTGGAAAGGGAGTGGAAGGACTTGGTGTTGGATGGAAAGGAGGAGGCTGAAAAGAAGAAAGGAAAGATACTACCGAGCCAAGGAAGGTATGTAATACTATCAACAATTTAATTATATACTGATCACTCTTTCTTTTTACATAATCTAACGTATTTCAAATTTTTCATAGGTTGCCCGACAGATCGAAGGCAACAAAGGCAAGACTAGAAAAACATAGGCAGCACAAACTTGGCTCTGGTGGTTATATGAAAGTAGCCACATGATTTGTAAGTATCAATAAATGAAATATTGCATCCAAATAATAAATTGCAAACAATTTTGGTTTTATCACATCATAGAAGCAAAATTCATGATCACATGCAAAAATGCAGGGCTTTGATTTCAACAGAGTACCCACACAAGAGGACCTAAAGATTGCCTTTGACCAAGGCTATGGAGCCCTGACTGAACAACTAAGAGTCTTGATTGGGCAAACACAATCTTCCACTGCATCCAACACGCAAGTAAATAAACTCAATAAAGTTTATTTCAAATTGAATACTTGTGCAATCTGTTCAATATTAATTTCCACCATAATAATGTGCCTATTTGTTTTACACAAATAAGCAATGATAATCCTGCACATGACATTGGAATGCAGCCTGGTGAGGGTGGAGCACAACCTGCCGATGAAGGCCATGGTGTGCATCCCGGTACTAGATGTATTCATGTGCTATACAAAACGCAATATGGATTAATACAATTAAACATCTTTAATTGCATTTAGTGTATTAATGAATGTAACCTTTCATGTTTCAACTTTAGAGCATGTAGAGCGTGATCAACATGTTGAGCATGATCAGGCTAGACAAGATCAGGAACATGATGTGGCTCCATCAGGTAAGCAGGACCACTCTAATGTTCTTTTAAACATTTTTAATTGCAATTGGTGTATTAATTAATTTAATCTTTCGTGTTTCAACTCCAGATCAGGATTTAGAGGGTGTTCAACATGTTGAGCATGAGGCTATAAGACAATATCAGGAACATGATGTGGCCCAATCAGGTAAAGAGCACCACTCTGATGTTCTTTTAATTAATGAAATACATGTAACAATAATAATAAAACATATCAATTTAACATATCTTTGCTATTGTAGTAGACCCCCCCTTGTAGCCGCGTCCACGCGGTTGTGAGTACATGACTAGGCGTACATTAAGATCATGAGCAGAGCTCGAAACAACTCAAGGGGGGATAGATGATTTTGAAAATGATACTCCACTTCAGCTTTTTTTAGCTGCAAAAAAGAAACCAAAAAAAAGTGATTGTAATCATATTATGATAGCCATATTTTTGATAATATGTAAAAAATGAAAAAATGAAATATGTTAATGAATGAATCTGAATATGTTAATGAAAAAATGTTATATGTTAATGAATGAATGTTATATGTTATTAATGGATGAATGAATGATTAATGTTATATGATCGGGTGTGGGGAATTGAGAGTGATTTGAGGGGGGGCGGGGGGGGAGGGTTGGAAGGGCCAAATGAGCTTCCACCTTCATGTGGTTGGCCCTGTTAAGTAGAGATTATTAAACTACTCTCAAAACAAAGAGAAGCTCAAAAAGGTAAGTAATGCACTTTTCAATATAAGAAATGCATCGTTTGAAGCATCAAACCAATCTGCAAAGATGAAAGAAAGTGCTAACTTTTCACTATGAACATTGTGTTGTGTGTGGATTTGGTTTCAAAGCTTTGTTGATGGAGATGGCTTGTATGACAACCAAGAAAATAGTTATCATTATTGCTGCTACAAACAGGCCTCATATCGCTGTAATAGTCTTGATCTTTCAACAAATAGGTTTTTAAAAAAAAAATGCACTTTCTCGTCGAATTTACGACGAACCGCAAAAACGTCCGACGAATTTGTAATGTATCCAACGAAGTTTCACCATA
>CM021102.1:591026723-591101752 GCA_007115665.2 Sequoiadendron giganteum
GGGTTGAGGGATTAAGAGGGTATAGGGGTTGAGGGATTAGGGTTTAAGGGTTGAGGGTTGAGGGTTGAGGGATTAGGGTTTAAGGGTTGAGGGGTCGAGGGATTAAGAGGGTATAGGGGTTGAGGGATTAGGGTTTAAGGGTTGAGGGATTAAGAGGGTATTGGGGTTGAGGGATTAGGGTTTAAGGGTTGAGGGTTGAGGGATTAAGAGGGTATAGGGGTTGAGGGATTAGGGTTGAGGGCTGAGGATTAAGAGGGTATAGGGGTAGAGGGATTAAGGTTGAAGGGTTGAGGGTTGAGGGTTGAGGGATTAAGAGGGTATAGGGATTGAGGGATTAGGGTTTAAGGGTTGAGGGTTGAGGGATTAAGAGTGGCATAGGGTTGAAGGAGGGTTTAAGGGTTTAGGCTGAGGGATTAAGAGGTATGGGGGTTGAGGGATTAGGGCTTAAGGTTAAGGGTTGAGGGTTGAGGGATTAAGAGCAGGGGCTGAGGATTAGGCTTAAGGGTTGAGGGATTAAGAGGGTATGGGGGGGGTTAAGGGATTAGGGTTTAAGGGTTAAGGGCTGAGGGATTAAGAGGGCATAGGGTCAGGGATTAAGATGGCATAGAGGTTGAGGGATTAGGGTTTAAGGGTTGAGGGTTGAGGGATTAAGAGGGTATGGGGGTTAAGGGATTAGGGTTTAAGGGTTAAGGGTTGAGGGATTAAGAGGGTATAGGGGTTGAGGGATTAGGGTTTAACGGTTGAGGGTTGAGAGAGAGGGGGGGGTTGAGGGTAGAGGGTAGAGGGTTTAGGGGTTTATAGTTTACAGTTTAAGGGTTTAAGGGTTAATGGTATAGGGTTTACAGTTTAAGGGTCCCACTCCCTCTCTTAGGTCTTCCCCCCACCATAACTGAATAAATTCTTTCCCTCTCAAGTCTCTCTCTCTCGGGTCTTAATCCCTCCCATGCTACCTAGACTAATCTATGTCACTCCAATGCCCTCTCTCACAATCCCTCTTTGCCAGGCCCCACTTACCTCCCACCCTACTATCTTAGTTCTCTCCTTCCCACCCCCTCTCTCCCACTTTGAATCCCTCTCCTTCTCTCTCAGGTGTCTCCCTCTCACCCTCTCCCCCTCTCCCTCTCTCTTAGGTTTCTCCCTCCTACCCCCTCTCCCTCCCCCTCTCTCTCTCTCAAGTCTCTCCCTCCTAGCCCGCCTCTCTCTCTCTCTCCCACTCCCTCTCCCTCTCTCTCTCCTCTCCTCTCTGTCTCTCTCCCACTTTGTCTCTCTCCTCTCTCTAGGTCTCTCCCTCTCCCTCTCTCTGGGTTCTCCTCCCACCCCTCTCCCTTCCCTCTCTCTCTTAACTCTCTCCCTCATCCCCCCCCCCTCTCTCTCCCACTCCCTCTCTCTCTCACTCCCTCTATCTCTCTCCCTCTCTCTCTCAGGTCTCTCCTTTTCAAAACAACATATTTGGAGACTCCAAATTTGGTGAGTGCCAAATGTGTTTTACCTTGAAACGGTAAAATAGGGGTTGGCCCCACGATTTAGGCCCACATTCTCTTGTATTTTTTTGGTTCAACCCTTTATTCGAGTCAGAAATGCCTTTTTTTATGCAGTTGACTTCATATTGTACCAATCTATGCTTGATCCATCACCTTTTTACCACCAATCTGCATGGTAGACAATGTAGAAGAAGACATTTTGAAGTTTCTACATCATTTTACATTATGTGAGGTAATATATTCATTTTGGTAATATTGAAATGTTTATATTTAGTATATTTGTTTTTTTTGACAATATAAACTAAATTTCATTAATAATTTTATTAATCATAACAATTGGACATATAATTCAACATTGGATTAGATGGGATTTGCATAAAAAAGTTCAATTTTTATGAGTTTGAAGAACAAAAAAATGAAAAACATGACATCTACTTAACACAAATTTACTTATGAATTCTATTTGCATTGCTTATAGTAATCCATTTCCAACATGGCTAGTGGAATTCACTCTATTTCATTTTATTTTCAACTAATTTGGAAAACTTTTATTTTCAACTAATTTGGAAAACCTAATAGCTTTCATCAATGTTAATGCAAGTTTCCATTAATTTTTTTGTTCCATAAAAAAATCACCTTCATCACATGTGCTTAGATATATTCAAGTGAGTTGGCATAGTTGTTAATGCAAGTTTCCATTCATTCATACCATTTACCTTTCTAATAAATAAGAAATGGGAAATTTTATGCAATTGACAATGCTTGTTGTCTTTCTAAGTTACCTCATTGCCAAAGAAATAGTGAATAATTATAAGATATAGCATCACAAACCCTTCTTTGAATTCATATTCTTCATGAATTCGTTGACAATCAAAATTTTGGTTTTGAGAACAATAAACACAAGATTCTCTAGTTTTCATTTAGATGGCAACAACTTATACCCTAGGTTTGTGATGCAAAGCGGGGAGACAAAACCTTCAACAATCATAATTAGATCAGTTTCAAACAATCTTCAATCTCAAAAACCTCAATTCAATGTTGAACTGACCAATTCACATTCACTTCCTTGTAGCATTCACAACAGAGAAAATTTTTCATATCTTAGTCACTAGAACCCTCTCTAATGCATCTAAACACTAAACCCTTTCTTTAGGCCTTTCTATTCTTGAAACAAGGAGGGTTTATTCAAAATCAACATTCCAAGCCTCTGGTGCAGGAACACCTTGTAAGCTCAATTTTGTCAAAATGGTCATCTTTAATGAGCATGGTCAAATGCTAGAATTTTAGTTAATGTTGAGTATTTTGTGTTCAGTAAGGTCAATTAGACCATTTTATAATGTATTTGGAGCTAAGGGAGTTCAATTGTGTCATAGCTTGCAATTTGGTTAAATGTGGTCAGAAAAGTTGCTAAAAGATTCAAAAGTTGCAGAGTTAGGTGCATGCAAGGTTAGGTAATTATAATGTCAGTTCTAGGTGTTTTTTATGTTATTATGAGTCCATCAATGTGAGGAGAACCTCAAGGAAGAGTTGAGAGTATGGAAAAAATGAAGAAGATCAAGAAGTATTCCCTGTTTTTAGTGTAAAATTTTGAGTTTTGATTGGTAAATCTATGTTTCAGACCACTGTACGGTCCCATACAAGTGGTTCATGGTGTAAAACATATGGGAAACATCAAAGGAATGCATTACCTTTTATTTGTAGTTTGTTTGATTGAATTTCATGGAGGTTTGTGAGTTTTATGATCATTTTGGTGCTAATGGTCAAAATGAGGGCTTGAAATGGTGTTTTGACAAAATGTGGGAAGGACTATCCATGTAATGTATTATTCACCATGTGCAAGATTTGGCAAGTGTGTTTGGTGCTTTGTATGGGTCTGGTAGGTCTAAGAGATAGGAATTTCATTAAAACCCCAAGTATTTTGCTTGAAATTGAGGGTTTGGTGTATTAGGGGTCTAGAGGGACTTGGACCAGGAAACAAATCAGGAAATTGGAGGTTTTGACACATAAAATACTTTTTTTTGAGGATTTTGAGTGAAGATCTAGTGTTTAAAAGGTACTCTCTTTGTAAATTAGGCCAATTGAATAGCTTTTTCCAAGGTGGTTCTATTGGAAGTTAATGTTGGTCCAAAGGAGTTGATGTTGGGGTTTACCTATGTTTTATAACTTGCAAATTGGGTATCTTAATCATCCCTGAGTTTTTCAAGTGTTTTGGAAAATCTTGGTGAAAAGGACCTTGAACCGGGTTACCTATGCTACAAGGGAAAGCTTGGTAGAAGCTGGGATTTTTAGTTGAAAATCTTAATTTTCTTTGGAATCTAATTGATTCTCATTGATTTGGTGTATTGAATGGTTTCCACCCCTCTCTGCATCAAAAATGGTGTTTCTTGGTAAGTTAAGTGATTAAGTTGTGTGTAAGTCTATTAAGAGCCCTACTCTAAATCTTTGAACAAGTTCATTGTAGATCCCTACATGTACTGCATCAGCCTCTAGCTACTTTGCCAACTCTTCAAACGCATTCAAAATCCCTACTCTAATATCTAACCCTACAGACATCTAACTCCATCATGTATGAAAAATATTGTCTAGCATAAACATGTTTGATAATTCCAAATAGCTCACTACCTTCTTTCATAAAATGCTTTGGTGTGTTTCATATTTAACGCAATGTAATCAGCGATATCAATATTTTCGTAAAATGCATTACTTACTTTTGTTCTATGTGTGTTTGTGAACATGTAGCTTTCAAGGTCATGCCGAGGAAACAACTAAAGCCTCTAACACCGAAAGAACATGCAATGAAAAATGCAAGGAGAAGATAATAAAAAAATGTATCTCGTGAAGCAAAGGAATTGTAGCCCATACAACCAAAAATTCCCGTGCAATCTAAAAGAGATGTCAAATTGGCAAAACAAAGGGCACGGATGAGGAAAGTTCGTGGAAGGACAGGAATGGATACCAAAGTTGGGGGTACATCATCAACCATAGGTGAAGCTCAATGCACATCTTTAGTTGAAGACACATCGGCAACAACATGTGGTTTTCCAGGTACATCATAAATCACATCTCCAATTGAAGACACACCATCAACAACACTGTGTTTTGAAAGTACATCAGCAAACACATCTCTATTTGAAGGCACTCCACAAATGACATCTCAAGTTGGAGGTACAACATTTTTTACATGTCAATCTCAAGGTATGTCATCAATTGCACCTTCGATTGAAGGTGCATGATCCATCCCTAATGTTGTTGACCTTCCCAATGTTGACACAAATTTACATTTGAGAACTCCTTCTAGATTTTTGCATAGAAAACCTACATTTTCGATTGATATTGATTCCAATTTTTTGAAATGAATTCCTAACAAGATTCCAAAACGTACATGTCAAAGACATGCACAGAGGATATGGAGTTTGTTTTTTTTGAAGCTAAGTGAGGGTGGAAGATGCCAACTATTTGTTGAAATGATGAGGCAACTCAAATTTAGGCCCACCATGAAGGCTCTTGGGCTAAGAGCTTTGAATGATTCAAGTGAAAATTCCATTGTAAAGAACTTGATGAGTGCATACGAGAGTGTGGGTTCCACCTCATGCATGAAGGATAGTTGGTCCACATGACGTGTGATGACAACAACACTATTAAGCAGTCAAACAAGGAACAAGGTGAACCTTACAAAGGCAAGAAAGTCTTTGAAAATAAGTAGATCATCTCTAATGAGAACCAAATGAGGGCATGAAAGAGTGGAGGATCCAAATAGCAATGAGTTATGGGCATTCTCGGGTAGAGTGCCACGGAAAGACACAAGAATTGCTCAAGGCTTGAGATCTTTAATTGTGAATTATTGGAAGAATAACACAAGGACCTCTCCTAATTAAAGAGATGTTGGAAGAAGGAGAATTGGTAGTAAAAATTGTGAGACACATCCAATGCATTATTTGAATACCACTCAAACCCAATTTTTTGCTGATTTTTTACAAAAGTTTCCTGAAATTAAAATATGTCAAAGGTATTTTGAAATGCTAAAGCCTTTTTATGTCAAAATAAATCACACACGCACTACTTGTTGTTGTGGGGTTCATATTGATTTTTCTAACCATTATGATGTTTATCGACGTATATGTGTAGATATGCATACTGGCAATGTTTTGCAAGAATGTAACATAATGCCTCCACCTAAATCGTCAAGGAAATTTTTGTCTTCCATTTTATGTGAAAGAGAGGATGGTCAATTTTTTTACAAAAAATCATGTTTGGATGGCACATGTGATCATTGTGGTGGCATGCAACATTTTCCAATTTGCCAACACATGGCTAGTACACACACAATTGGAGACAAAATTGTGGAATTTAGCAAATATAAGACAGTGCCATACAATCTAAAAGATGGGAAAGAAGCAAAGAAGTGTGAATTGGTCAGTGATAAGATTCCAATATATCAGTTTATGGGAATTTTCTATGATCAAGTGGTCTATGAGTATGCTAGGCATACGCACAAAGCATAATGGTTGGACTCACAGTTCAAGTTATGCAAGGACCCATTTCCACTTCGTCATATTGTTTCAGTTGTCGACTTCGCTGAAAACTACACACTACAGCCATAGAATGAGGTGCAATCATAGTACTACAACTCCACGCAGGTTGCTATATTTGTGCATATAGCATTCATTCATGCAAATGATAGTACAAAGGAAAATAAGAAAGTATTGAGGGAGTATCACTTTTACATCAGTGATGATCACACACATTCTACAGAGTTTGTGCAAGGTCGCTTTCATATGTTCTATGTTGATCTAGCTAGTAGGGGTATATAATTTATTCAACATATTATATGGTTAGATAATTGTACATCGCAATTCAAGAATGCCAAAATGTTTTACTGGTTGAGCAGGATGCATAGGATCAATGGTGTTTAGCATATGTGTAACTTATCAGAGGTTGGGCATGGAAAGGGGGAGCATGATGGAGCAGGTGCATGTATCAAAAGAGCCCTAGCACGAGAAGAGTTAAAGTACACAAACAGTGTAAAGTTGATAGATGCAAGATCAATTGTTCAGTGGTGCAATGGTGCAATGGGTCTAGGTAGTGAATGTAATTCTTTAGTATGCAATTTTTTTCATTTAGTAGATGATACTAACATTGAAAAATATGAGGATTGTTGTACACTAACAGGATCAAGCAAGCTACACTCTTTTAGAAGCTCCAATGCAAGTACATGGACTATCCATATAAGGAAGATGGCATGCTTTTGTTATGCATGTACACTTCAAGCATGGAATGATTGTGAGTCAACAGAGTGGATTGACGAATGGTCTATAAGAAGTCTAACCCCACTTGACACTTATCAACTCCCGACAACTCTACAAATCACGAAGATGCAATCATCCATTGACTTTTATCATGTATCGGACCTTCTAGAACTAGGTAATATATCTTACTTACAGGTTTTATTATGTTCCTCAGTAAATATATCTAACAAGATGAACATATCAATGCAGGGCATGTTTATGCGGTGAGTGTAGATGAAGACAATGAAGAGGGTACAAATTATTACATGTGCCATTGTATCGAGGCCAAAAAGAAATTGGAGGCCCCAATTATAGATGGAGAAAACATAGAATATCCTACAAGTTCAGTGGTTGTTACTGGAACATGGCTTCCAAGGTATCCAGTTAAGAATGTTGCAGTTTGGTTGTTTGAGGACTTTGACACGCATCAGAAAATTCTTCACTACTCGAACCTTGTTGTCACCACCAGTGTTTATATGATCAAATATAAAGGCAGACCTGTGAACAAGAACTTGTGGAAAGTGTGTGATTCCGACCACGAGGCAATAATTGACACAATAAAGATTAGAGCAGACCTGGATGGCTCCCTGAATTGATTAAGTATGCACATTGAATTTGTAAAGTCGTGTTATTGATCACTCTTTTGGACCAACACCTTGCAATCAGGTTTTTTCACCATTAGTGTTTGATGTCATATGCATTTATGACTATCATTGATCCTTTTTTGATTGTGACTGTAGGTAATACTAAAGTTTGTGAAAGTATATAAGAAAAGAACATCGATTGGTGGTGTAATTGTTTAGTGGTATGAGAAACATTAGTTGTTGGTGCATTTTTTGGTTTTCAATCTTCTCTTTCTTTTCTATCTCGTAGATTTATTGGATGCTTATATGCTACATGTTTAATGTTAATTATGTCAGTGATATATTTGAAATTTATACATAGGATCATCGAGAGATGATAAAGTAGCAAAGGGGCACATCACCATTGTAGGACCTTCAATTGACCTCCTTATCTAGCATGCATGAAGGTGATAGTAGGTCTCGTCAGCTGTATGACTGACATTATTTAGTTATTTCTCTTTTAATTATTTTTATGTGAGTCCATGTCTAAGATTGATAGGCTTTTGTAGGTTTTTTGTGGACCAAATTCCTATGATACTACACAACCACAGAGATGCTACTACCCATGTGTTTTGTAGGGAGTAGGGAATGTAGATGTTTTGAACCATTTTGGAATGCAAATAACTGGGCTAGCTGAGGTGGAATGGAGAAATGAAATTGGGTAGCAACTTCTTTTGTTTCTTCTCAAGTACAATATATTTCATGATCGGTGTTGCAAATGGGAGGATTATTTCCTTACATGTATTGCTACAAGTATTGACAAATGGGAAGATTTTCAAGATGTTCTTCCATCACTATTGTAATATTTTTCATTGACTTAGTATATTTTTTGATATACAAAAAATATGAGAAATTAATACATGCAAATGTGTATATTATTTAATATATGTCTCAATTAAATATGTATATTACATTTAAAATTAGTTGTAATGCTTCATGGTTTACATTTAAAGTTCTCTTCAAAGAAAAACATGTGGATTTATGAGTAAGAATGAAATAATGTCTAATATAATTGTAGAAAGGCATATTTTATTGCCCCTACTGATGCAGAGGTTGTGGTAACCCAAGACACAAATTGACACAACTTCTCTCAAATATTCCAAGCAAGAAATCAACTTTCAATTAACTCAACCTTGTAAAATAACATCAAACTCAACAAGGACCCTACAGAGGTTTTCAACATCCAAGAAATGGTAATTAAATCAACTTTGCACAATCCCCAAGGCAGATTCATTGAATTCCTCAAAACTCACCTATTGACATATGTTTCCCTTGCAGTAGTTGGAAACCGATTTTTTAGACTTTTGGCCAAAATTTTCCAAAACACTTAGGAAACTAATCATGGATTCAAATACCCTTCTAACCCAAAAAAATTCTTGAGTCAAGTTCCCAAACCAAGGATTTTCCAAGTCTCCTGACCCTAAATTCTCAAACAAGCCTCCAATGCAAAAACCCTCCTTGTAGCCTAAATAACTAGGGTTTTAGGATACCATCATTGAATCTTCACCTTCCCAGCCATTCCTACCCAATATAACTATGAAAACATCTTTCAATAGGTCCACCCATGCTTAAGGAACACTCACTTGACCATTAACAATAT
Source organism: Sequoiadendron giganteum (assembly GCA_007115665.2). Taxonomy (NCBI): domain Eukaryota; kingdom Viridiplantae; phylum Streptophyta; class Pinopsida; order Cupressales; family Cupressaceae; genus Sequoiadendron; species Sequoiadendron giganteum. Next base: position 591,035,713 of record CM021102.1, read on the forward strand.
GAATTATTCATTCCATAGGTCTAACCCACCAATTTCCAAGGGAAAACACACACCTCTAACCCTTCCTTTCATTCTTCAAGACAAGGGATCATCCTTCCATGCCTCCTACTCCTAAAGTAACATTCCCTACACTCAACTACATCATCCCACCGAGTTACATTTGATGACAGTAGGTGGGATGATGGTTATGCCATTAGAATAACCCCAAACCCTTAAGGTTGTTCAAGAACCCGATAGGAGCAATTTGATGAATTAAGGCACTAAAAGATTAAACCAAACCATTTCAAGGCACCAAAAACAAGTTAGAACATTTATCTACCATTTCTCAAAGGAATTCAATACATAAAGACCTGTTCGGCCTATACACAGGTAGGGAACTCAAAAAAATCAGTAAAACTATGAGAAAACAAAATAATTTCCAAGCTTTATTCTTTTCCTTCCAATCCACAACCAAAACTCAAGCCTCTCCAGGATTTACATAGAATTTCTCATTCTCCACTAACTGATCAATGCCCCTAACCACCAAGAAACCAATTTTTCAAAACACATAACCGTTGCAATTACAAATTTGTTGCATTATGCAACTCTATGCAACTCACAAATTTGCAACGTGTATCACTTTTCCTACTAACTAAACTAATGAATCCATTATGTCATTGAGATGCAATATTTCATGTTGTTTTTTAGGCTTAAAAAATCACTTGACACATTTTTAATGCAAGGGTGCATTTTGACCATCAAACATGGAGATTTGTGACTAGGTGCCTAGGTGCTCCTGAACCACCTACCTTGTCAATCCTACCATGACCAAGCTGACTCCCTTCAAACACCTGGTTGCATCATGGCACCATGATTCATTAGTTGGCCTAGATGCACCAAGGCTACATGGTGAGAAGGAGACCTAGTACAAACATCAAAACTCAACACTAAGCTTAAAAGCTTATTACAAACATTGAAGATGGTTTGTAGGACCTTATTACATTGAAATCAACCTGAAAAACAAAATAAGATTCATTCAAGCCTCATGGAGGCATTTGGACCCCAAGGTGCCCCTGCACTAACCCAACTCCCCTAAGCCATGAGCATGGTTCTTACAACATCAATACACACATCTCAACACCGTTGAATGACCCCTCTCAACTGATTTGACTCATAACTCATCAAACTCGGACTTTCTTACACAAAATTAGGCTTGTCACATGAGGATGCCGAGCCTAAGGTAACCAAGAAATCACTCCAAACTCCATACCATTCTCTGAAACCTCTTCAAACATAAATTAAATGATGAATTTTTCCATTCCACCAAGAATTAAGCCTTGACCAAAAGGGAATGGCGAGTTGTGTGCATTCTTGTGATCAAACCCTAGTTTTTGAGGGTTTTTGACCAGTTCCAGAAGAATGATGATAAATCCCTCTATTATTTATGGAATTGTACCAAACCACCACCAAAAGTAATCTATCTCACTCCTCTATCGAACCATGTCAACCTTGCAGCCGTACAGACAAGCTACATGTTGTACCAAGCATGGGATCAACAAATTTACACATAAAATCAGAAAATCAGAGAAGAGTGAATAATTCTTATTAGATCTTCTCCAAAATTTTAACAACAACCTCCATTCGAGCCTCTAAAGGCTTTACATAATCCTTTACACCCTTCTCTAATTGATCCATGCCCTCAACTAACTAAATACTAGCTTTTAAAACAAGTAACCATTGTATTTCAAATTTGTTGCTTTAAGCAACTAATGAATTTGCAACTTTAGACTCCTCCAACCTAATGACTACAACTAATGACCTCTAAAACCACACAAATTATTTGGAAATAGACTTATTACATCAACAAAACTCCATTCTTGCACACTCATATACAAATACACAAATTTTCCTTCAAAGGCTACAAAGACAACTTCTAGTACAAGATTGAAATTTTCACATTTTTGATCACTAGACCTAAAACTCATCTTAAAAAATACCTAATGGTCTTAATTGACCTTATTCAATGCAAAGCATGCTCAAAATACCAACTACAACCTATTCAGCAACCTATTCACCATCAGATAATCAAATATTGAGGGTGAGGTGTAGGCAAGGGTTTATTGAAAAACCATACTCCAAAACTTCCCACAACCAACCAAAGCTTGAAACACCTTCAAAAAGGTTTGCACAATCTTTAAATTCCAAGATATATCACTGCCCCCAAATATTTATTCAAACCGTAGCTCCAAATCACCATTTTCCACTAAAAAATGCACTATTTTACATCTACAACATCACCTAAAAACCCTCTATTCACCTCCCTTACACAAAAAACTTTGCAGACATGTTTTATAACCTTAATTAAGCCTTTCCATTGAGTTACAAAAGCATATAGTGGGTGGAAGACTTAATATGACATTTTAATGTACTCAAAACCCTTAAAATAGGGTATACAAACCGACTCTCAATAATTAGCTTCTAAAATGCACAAAATCACTTGAAATCCAACCAAACCAAAACTAAAATGGAGTTAAGTCTTCTTCCCACCCAATTCCATTGAAAAGAGAGCACAATCACTCTGAGCTATGTTCAACCGAATCGATCCCTTAAGGGTCCAAAGTGCAAAAGGGAAGAAATCTTTGATAGGGTATTACTTGTAAACCATGGTGATTATGAAATCTCTGTCTAATCCTATGAGATCACGTTGGACCTATCTACAATAACCTCTTTTGGTTTTTGCTACTTCAGAGGCATTTTCTTGTGTTGGCAAATTTTCACTTGGAGAAAAAGTTGCAAAGTGGTGCAACTTTCGTTATGCAGCTCATGTGACCAAATGGATTGTTCCAATGCATCTGGGTGGGTATTTTTACACTAGGAATGGTCCTCTTTCACACCCTAAACACACGAAATCACTCTGAACTATGGTCAACCAGATCGATCCCTTAAGGGTCCAAAGTGCAAAATGGTTGTGAACTTGAACATGCTCGTATTCGAACACCGTGACGCTTAGAAACTTCTCGTCTGAGCCTTTGGGATCACATTAAGCCCCTCTACAATAACCTCTCTCTTTTTTTTTTTATCTCGGAGGCACTTTCCTGTGGTGGTGAATTTTCACTTGGGGAAAAAGTTGTCAAATGCAATTAGTTGAAAGTTGCAAAGTGGTATAACTTTCGTTTTGCAGCTCATGTCACCAAGCGAACTATTCCAATGTGTCTGAATAGGTATGTTTATGCTAGGCATGGTCCTCTTTCACACCCAAACATACAGAATCGCTTCGAGCTACATTCAACCAGATCGATCCCTTAAGGTTCCAAAGTGCAAAATGGTTGCAAACTTCAACATACTATTACTCGGAAACCGCAATCCTTAGAAACTTCTCATCTGATCTTACAAGATTGCATTGGGCCCCTCTACAATAACCTCTTTCGGTTTTTGCTATCTCAAGGGCATTTTCCTGTGGTGGCGAATTTTCACTTTGGGAAAAATTTGTCAAATGCAAGTAGTTGAAAGTTGCAAAGTGGTGCAACTTTCGTTCTGTAGCTCGTGTGACCAAACGAACTATTTCAACGCGTATGAATATGTATGTTTACACTAGGCATGGTCCTCTTTCGCACCCAAACACGTGGAATTGCTTTGAACTACATTCAACCAGATCGATCCCTTAAGGGTCCAAAGTGCAAAATGGCTATAAACTTCAGCATGTTATTACTCGAATACCATGATACTTAGAAACTTCTCGTCTAATCTTGAAAGATCATGTTGGGCCTCTCTACAATAACCTCTCTCAATTTTTTCTATCTCAGAGGCATTTTCCTATGGTGGCGAATTTTTACTTGGGAAAAAATTTGTCAAATGCAAATAGTTGAAAGTTACAAAGTGGTGCAACTTTCATTTTGCAGCTCGTGTGACCAAACGAACTATTCCAACGTGTCTAAATAGGTATGTTTATGCTAGGCATGGTAATTTTTCACATCCAAACACGGGAAATCGCTTTGAGCTATGTTCAACTGGATCGATCCCTTAAGGGTCCAAATTGCAAAATGGTTGCATACTTTAGCATGTTATTACTCAGATATCGTGATGCTTAGAAATTTCTTGTCTAATCCTACAAGATTACGTTGGGCCCCTCTACAATAACCTCTCTCAGTTTTTTCTATATCGGAGGCATTTTCCTGTGGTGGCGAATTTTCACTTGGGGAAAAAGTTGTCAAATACAAGTAGTTGAAACTTGTAAAGTGGTGCAATTTTCATTTTGCAGCTCGTGTGATCAAACGAACTGTTCCAACGCATATGAATAGGTATGTTTATGCTAGGAATGGTCCTCTTTCACACCCAAACACACGGAATCGTTTCGAGCTACGTTCAACCGGATCGATCCCTTGAGGGTCCAAAGTGCAAAATGACTGCGAACTTTAGCATGCTATTACTCGGATATCGTGATGCTTAGAAATTTATCATCTAATCCTATGAGATCATGTTGGGCCCCTCTAAAATAACCTCTCTTAGTTTTCGCTATCTCGGAGGCATTTTCCTGTGGTGGCTTATTTTCACTTGGGGACAAAGTTGTCAAATGCAAGTAGTTGAAAGTTGCAAAGTGGTGCAACTTTATTTCTCCAGCTCATGTGACCAAAAAAACTGTTCCAACACATCCGAATAGGTATTTTTATGCTAGACATGGTCCTCTTTCACACTCACACATGCGGAATCGCTCTGAACTATGTTCAACCAGATCGATCCCTTAAGGGTCGAAAGTCCAAAATGGTTGTGAATTTCAACATGCCTTACCGGACCTGCAAATTCTTAGAAAATTTTCATATGATCCTATGAGATCATGTTGGACCATTAACCTCTCTCAATTTTTCTATCTCAGAGGCATTTTCTTGTGGTGGTGAATTTTCACTTGGGGAAAAAGTTATCAAATGCAAGTAGTTGAAAGTTGCAAAGTGGTGCAACTTTCATTTTGCATCTCGTGTGACCAAACGACCCATTCCAATGCATCCTAAATAGGTGTATGTTTACACTAGGCATGGTCACTCTTTTTAAACATGCGGAGATAAGCTCTGAGCTTCTACAGTTCCAGCCAGGATCCTATCCTTAGGTCCAAGGTGCAAAATGGCTACAAACTTCAACATGCTATTATAGGACAGCATAATGCTTAGAAACTTTTAGGTCTGATCCTGAGATTATGTTGGTCCCTACAATAACCTCTCTTAGTTTCCCTATCTAGGAGGCATTTTCTTGTGGTGGCAGATTTTCACTTGGGGAAAAAGTTGTGAAATGCAAGTAGTTGAAAGTTGTAAAGTGGTGCAACTTTCGTTCTGCAGCTCATGTGACCAAATGGATTGTTCTAATGTATCTGGGTGGGTTATTTTATGCTAGAAATGGTCTTCTTTCGCACCCAAACACGCCGCGTCGCTCACGAGGAGCTTCGTTCAACCCGGTCAATCCTTAGGGTCAGAGGTGCAAAATGGTTTGTGAACTTGACATGCACCGTGTTGTTGTCATGATTGTAGAAACTCTCATCTAAGTCTGAGATCACGTTGAAGATGTCTTTTACAATAACCCTCTCAGTTTTCTATCACCGAATTTTCCCTGTGTGAAGGGTACTGCTTGGGGAAAAGTTGGTCATCTGAAGTAGTTGAAAGTTGCAAAAGTGGTGCAACTTTGGATTCTGTGACCAAGCAGTTAGTTTAACATTTCTAGATGGATGCGTTTGCGCTATGTATGGTCCTCTTTCACACCCAAACATGTGAAATCACTCTGAGCTATGTTCAACCAGATCGATCCCTTAAGGGCAAAATATCTGGGAGCTTCAACATGCTCGTATTCAGACATTGTGATGCTTAGAAGCTTCTCGTTTGAGCCTATGGGATAAAGTTGGGCCCCTATACAATAACCTCTCTTGATTTTTTCTATCTTGGAGGTATTTTCTCGTGGTGGCGATTCCTCGCTTGGGGAAAAAGTTGTCAAATGCAAGTAGTTGAGTTTGTAAAAATGACTTTATAGCCATTCCACCCATTGTATCCTATTGTAACTTAGTGGAATGGCATAATTAGGGGTAGGGAACATATGTGCATGGTTTCTAGAGTAGGTGAAGTGAGTTGAGTGGTTTTATGTGATGCCCTAGTTGACAATTTGATGAGTTTTGGTGAAATTCAATGGTTTAAAAGTGGAAATGGTTGAAATCCTTTGGGGTAGCAGTTTGTGAGGGAATTTTAAGCATGTGCAGGTTCTTTTAAGCATGTTTGATGAATTGTCAAGGTTTTATGAGTTGTGGGAATAGGATTTTCAATAAACCCACCTGTTTTAGGCTTTTACCCATAGCAGCAAGGCAGTGAACTATTTGATAAAATGCTTTGGTAAACATGTACGAAAAATGTGGTAGCATAGACAAGGCAGTGAATTGTTTGAAAAAATGCTTGAAAGAAACATGGTCTCATGGTGATGGAATGTCATGACAATCCATAGCTGTGAGGATTTGTGACTTGAGGACTATGATTAATGATTGGAATTGTGTTTAGTGAAATTGCAAGACCTCCCCTATTGCATCAATGTTTTAGGGTTTTATCCATAGTAGCAAGGCAATTAACTGCTTGATATAATGCTTTGATAGACATGTATGAAAAATGTGGTAGTATAGAAAAGGCAGTGAACTCTTTGAAAAAATGCCTCAAAAAAATGAAGTCTCATGGTGATGGAATTTCATGACAATCAGAAGCAATTTGATTGTCATGGCATTTTGTCACCATGAGACCACATTTATTTGAGGCATCTTTTGAACTAGTTCACTACCTTGTCTATGGCTTGTCATGGCGTTCCATCACCACATTTATTTGATGCATTTTTTCAAACAGTTCACTATCTTGTCTATTCTATTGCTTACTATTATGCTTTTGATATATTTTTTCGAAGCATCCATAGCTTGTTCGAAATCACTTGTTTTAGGCTTTTAGCCATAGCAACAAGGCAGTGAACTATTTGACAAGATGCTTTGGTAGACATGTATGAAAAATGTGGTAACATAGACAAGGCAAGGAACTATTTGAAAAAATACCTCAAAAAATTTTGGTCTCATAGAATGCCATGATAAGAAAATGCAATTGGTAGTTGCTCCTAGTTATTAGTTATGCAATGTGAAGAAATTGCATAACTAATTAGGTTGACTTCGTACAAACTATATTGTAATTTAAATTTTGTCATCTATCAACATCTACTTATTAGTTATGCAAAGTGAAGTAATTCTTTGACTTTGAAATATGTGCAATGCAATGTAATCAACGATATGAATATAAACTATAAAAATCATTTTTTTACAATTCATTAGTTAAAATATTTATTTTATTTGCTCTCTATATCTCTATATGCTATGGAAATACCTTTCAATTTTTTTAAAAAAGTTTTTATCTCTTGTTCTACAATTTTTCCCAGTTTTTTCACAAACTATTATACTTCTGGTTTGTCAAATTTTTCCCCAAAATATTTTTTTTGCTATGCATTGGAAGCATGCAGCATACACATGAATACACACAATATAGGTGAAGTATACATGTGAATAAGTGAAGCATACATGTGAATAAGTGAGGCACAAGTAATTGAAGCATTCCAAAGGATATAAACCACCACGAATGGAGCTTATTTACACAATATGCTTTAGATGGGGCTTATGGAGCATTCGATAGTAATTAATTAAGCATTAGATGTAAAAAAAATCCATGCCTACAACATTCAAGAATACAACTTACATGATACGCATGATAACATCATTCAAGAATGGCAGTAGAAAAATAATATTTTCTTTAATAAAAAATCTGAAAGGCTATACAATGATATATATTGATAAAAGTATATACAATATATCCAAAAAGACTATGCAGGCTTAGTACAAAGGAGCCATATGGATATGGACATAAAATGTCACGTATATATCGATAGTACAAAACATATGTTCCAAAATGCCACATAGGCATACAACAAACAACACTAATACATAGTCATTTCCCTATAGGGGAAGGAAATAGATCCCGTGTTGCCTTCAAAATTTGATTGGATGGAGTTATTGTTGCTTCTCTTGTCTTTCGAACATGCTCGCTAGTCCTCTCTTCACTCTGGACCTTCAACTGATACAATAAAAATTAAAGATGTTAAAACATAGAAATTGAATTGTGGAATGACATGTAACAAAATATATATTCACTTACCACATACATATAGTCTTCATGCACATTTATAGCATCACCACATCCACGATTTGGAGTGAAAACCACCTGTAGCAACCATGAAGATAGAAATTAAACTACATAAAAGTATCGTGAAAATTTTCTATAATAGACCATAAAAGAGAAAATATAATGTCAAATCGACTAATCTATTCCATACCTCTCTCAATGGATCAAAACTGGTTATTGTTGTAGCAACTCCATGGGCCATCATGCCACCAACATCACCAGGTCTATCTCTTGTCAACAACTGCAAATGAAACAATATCTCAGGTATCATGTTGATATAAAGACCAAGAGGGGATAATGGAACATAAGGTGAAATAAGAGAGGGTAATGGGATGGGAATAGAAGGGTGATGTAGAGAGGGGGCTCAAACTCATTCAAAGTGACAACTTGCATTCAAAAGGCATCTAGCAAGATTAAAATGGCCTATTAGAGTAATCCAAACAATCCTCAAATTTTGACAACAATCGGGAGTCTAACTTCTCACTTCCACCTATGTAACCTAGTAGTAGTGCAAACTCAGTTTTTGGCCTTTAACTCCCATGCTTTCCAAAACACTTGACAATCAGAACGTGGATTCAGAGACCCATTTCAGAGTTATACAACATATCTCTTAACCAGATACAATTCTTTAGACGAATCCCTTGAAATTAGACCCTCAACACTGTCTTAGGCCATGAATTAGGCCAAATTTACAAAACAACATACCTTTAAACTTAACATAGACCCTTGAAACCTTGGGGTAGAATTTCCTATGCACTCAAACCTCTAAAACCACAATCAACACCCATGGTTGACACCTCCAACATAGCAAACCCCAAAACCCTCAATCTCATGCCAAGTCAAGAGGGTTTATTCAAAGTCCCACTTGCACAACCTCCCAGACCATGCCACCGACAGATGTTGGAAAAAACTCCACACTCTCATTGATTTCCACAAACCTTAGACCCAAGGCTCCATCTTCATGTGTTTTTCTTCATAAAAATCATCAAAACAGGTTTATCTCCTTAGTTCCTTCTCCACAACTCTAATCATGCAATCTACAACCTACTTAGACTCCCTAGGGACCATTACACTAGTTATAGTAGGTACAGTTGGTGTAAGGGACCTTAAATCATGATTTTGGTTACAAAACCCTCAAATAGTGTGTCCTCAGCCTATCACAGGAAAACAAGGATATTTACCACAAATCACAATGGATCTCTCTCAAACTTGTTCCAAAATATTTTTAACACCTTCCACCACAAATCACAATGGATCTCTCTCAAACTTGTTCCAAAATATTTTTAACACCTTCCACCACAAAGTAAAATGATTTACATGGCACAATAAATCTGTAGGGGCTCGTATAGGCCTACAAATTACAAGAAAACTCAGAAATTTGATGAAAACAAAGATATTCTTATTGCCAATGCTTCAAACTTCAAGCCAACATTACAAAATCAGTTGTCATGCATTTTTAAAGGCTTATCCTCATCAAAATAATTCCCAACTTCCTTACAACTACTTTTTAAACCTCTCATGACCGTTGCATTACAAATTTGTTGCATTTATGCAACTCACAAATTTGGCACTTTCAAGTTTTGACTCTTTATATTTTCCTAGACCCTCTTAAACACCTAAAATATTAAAAATAGTCTAATGAGACCTTATTCACCTAATAAATCATGAATTACTCAAGAAAACATCATCCTATCTACCTTGACACCCCTTGTCAACTTTGACAATTCCTTCCACATGATTTGCAAACCTTACAAGATGAATACAAAAGACCCTCAAAGTTGATCAATTACAATAGAATGGTCATATTGGACCCTATTAAGACTCAAGGACTCAACTCAAACATCCTAAAACACCTTTCCTATCAGACACTTAATGAAGAAAGATAGAAAAGAGTGGTGCCCCTGCACCAAAGGGATTAATGGAACATAGGATGGACTAGTATAGATTGAAGGGATGGGCTAGGATGGGATAACAAAATATAGGGTGGACAATTAGAGGTTAATAGGATGTGATTATTAGGGAATAATGCAACATAGGGTGAATTGAGAGGTGTATAGGGTTTGACTATAGTACACGAAGTGCGAACTTGACCTGTGTGTACCAATAATAGAGAAGAGTTATCTAGGATGAAACGTGGATAAATATGGTATAACATAGGATGATATAAAGGAACACAAGGTGGAACATAGGGGATCATGGAACATCTAGGGTGAAATAATAATGGGTACAATAAGATGGGAGTAAAAGGACATAATGACACATAGCATGGACTATAAGATATTAGTGGGATGGGTTGGGAGGGGATCATGGAAAATAGGCTGAAATATTAAATGTTAATGGTAAGGGATTAGGAAGGAATAAAGAACAAAAAGTAAATTAGGAGAACATAATGTGACATGATCAAGGAATACTTGAATGCAATGTTTCTATTTCTAATCAATTTTTTAGATTTGTATATACGCAAAATTATAAAAACTAGCTAACATAGATTTACAACACCATTAATGAATAAATGCTACCTGAGTGTACATTGTTTGAGGATATGAATCATGGGGTGTGGAGGAACAAGGTGCACCGAGAAACTATTTGAAATCTAAAGCATGTTATGAGACAAACATTCAAATATATCATTCAACTGTTCAAATGCAATAATAATATCTTTAATACTAGTTGCATGCCTATGGACTCATCGTCGTGAATGTATAAGGGTCTATAGGAATAGAGAATGCCTCATGAATAGTGTGACCCTAAAATTTCATCATATCAAAATTCTACAAATTTAGTTATTCTTAAATTTCAAAATATAATTTAATAAACAACATTAAAATAACTTGCTAAATTTTAGCTGAGTGTCAATGTTGAATGTATCGATTCAGAATATCATCTGTGAAAGCCATCACCTCTACAATTGATGTAGGTTGTGTAGTTGCATCATGAGCACTCTGATAATCATACATGCAAACATCACCACAAGCGCCACAATGGTGGGGTGGAGCTTGAGGCCTACACGTCTCCTCCACAACAGGCTCTACTAGAGGACTCACATACTGTAAAATGGTCTGGGTGAGTGAGCCAATCGACTTCATCATGTCCACCTCTACATTGTCTTTAACAATGGAAGGAACAATGACATGGTCCACCATGGGTCTGCCCAAGCCTCTCGGTGCCATTGTGGATTACATCATGAAATAGGTCTATCATGTGTGAAGCTCCCACCTCTACCCTCAAAGTCTAAGGTGTCAAAATAGTTTGGCATTTTATTGAGAACAAACTCGTAATAGAGTTTCCTCAAAAATTATTGTGGCACCTCATGGTTATTGCATGGAGGCTGGTCAAATACCATCCACCACCACTCCCAATTTTTTTTTTAATTAACTCATGGTGGCACCAATGGATGGGGAACCTCTTGCATGCATGAGACAAAGTTTCATTGGTTTTCGGGTCTATAAATAGGGCACACAAGTTGGCTTCGCTAATTTTTAGTTTTTTGACATCTGCATATGACAAACCACTAGCATAAAATTGTCTCATCTCATGCCTCTTATTTGACCAAAAATTCATTTGTTCACTCATTTCTCATACATGAGTTACAACTGACTTCAATGATTCAACAATCCCTCTCCTATAAGGGTGGGTTTCGACATTCTTGGTTAATCTTGCAATTAATATTTGAATGTCTCTTATTGTTTTCAATTTGATTTTGAATATTTTCTTGTGTTCCTTGAGGATGTCTATGAATTGATGGAGGGGTTTTGGGTTGTTCTTGTATAGGAGGCTCTTCGTGAGGGGTGATTGTGAATTCTCAATGTTTCAAGGTGGAGATTCATTCCCTAAGAATTAGAAAAAAGTTTTATTATAAAAACCTATTTAAATTTGTATTCTAAATCAAATTCGAAATAAATAGAATAAAAATACATACCTCTTTGCAATCTTCGACCTCTCCGACATGTTGGTGGCATCCTCATGGAAAATGGAAAGCTAAGGATGCAAACAATGGAAGATATTTGGCAAGCGTGAGTTGAAGACCTGAAATCCTCTTCTTCAAGCCGTGGGTTGAAGACAAAATGAGGGTTTGAAACTCAATTTTTGGCTTTTATGTCTATTGAGTCAAATGACTTATTTCGGTTTTTTTTTAATATTTTTTTCAATTTGGCACCTAAATTGTGTCATAGATTGGTGCACTTACCCTTTTATCAATATTAAATATTTATCCAATATGCAATCATACATTAAATATTTATCACAATATTACATGCAACACATAAATTAACTCCAATAAAGCTAGCCCATATTATGCACACATCCTTAGATCCCCTAGGTGCACCACAAATAATATTAAATTACAAATGTTATTATAACATTATAAGGTGGCCAATACACCTCCTAATAAATACCAAGCTTTCTAGATAAGTATTCTTCCAACACGATATTAAAGTCAAAACTAAACAAAATAGTTCACAAAATGTTCATAATATCAACACTTACAAAACATAAAGGTTTCATATTATTTGCATTTACAAACTTAGGATATGGTTGCCAAACCTTCAATACATATGTCAATTATACCCACAAACTAGGTGGTTAGAAATATAACTCATTCGATATTTCAAAGTCTAGTAACCCATAAACAATATTTATAAATAATTAAACTACTCTCGTTTCCTTACCTATTTAGTTACTAAATAATTCACAAAATACATGGTAGCACATTATTTATATTGCTTTGATTTAGTTCACAAAATGGATGAAACCATAGTGACTCTAATTTCATGACTAAATTTTTTTGATTTAACTCACATAATGCATGAAACCACAACTACCCTAATGTCATGACGCATCCCACAAAAAACTTGTTAACACATCAACTTTAAAGTCATGATTTAACTTACACAATCCAAGAACTTACTCCATAATTCTTTCTTTATTTTATTTTTCCCCTCTTTCCCTAAGTATTTAAAAGACCCTAAAGAAAAACTAGATGATCTTGATCAATTTTAACTATAGAAAATATGCATAAGGAGATTTGAAACTAAATATATGTAAATTTATATTTATTATCTAGAGAAAATGTTTTGCATAGAATAATGTTCTTTTGCTAAAACCATGTTTAATTTTAACATCATTTTATCCAATAAAACACATGCCATAGACATGAATATGCATTTAAATAAATTAATAAAGCATTGTAATGTTGTGAAGTATGTAGAAAAACACAATCAATGAACCACATTCAAGCATATCACGACATGAATTCATAAGGACTACAACCAAATTAACTTATGTGTGTGTGTGTTCTCAGAATAATGATGGCCATGGTGTTTCCTTTTGGATCTTCTATCTCTCTTTGATGATTCTATCCCTCCGCATTCAAGAGGGGAAAACAAAATCTCTTGCATCCACCTCATCAAACCATTGAGGTAGTTTGTATGAAAACACACACACACACATCATAATCAATCAAAAAAACATAATGTATAACAATTATTTTTATCTCAATGAAATTTATTTTTATTATGAAAATCAACTAAAATAATATCAAACTGGCATTGGAATGATTCATAGTCTTATTATAATTATTCATAATACAATTTTTTAGCATCATTATTAAAATATAAAGAAATGGGACGTGAAAATGGGCATGATAGGATTGAGAAGTTCAAAAAATACAATGACAAGGTTGGTGACAAATGTAAGGCATCATAGGCTGGATAATTCTAAAATGTTGATAAAAAGGGAAGAGCAGAGCTAGAAGAAAAGGCATACTTAGGAAGGGAAAACATAGAGAAGATGGAAATAGGGAAGACACAAGTACAAAAATAATATGTATGAACTTAGATTGATTGGAAATGAGATATAATAGTCATTTGGATAGTTAATTCTTTTTTGTAGCAATCACAATACAAGTCATGGAGGAGTTATCACCTTTTTCTCTACTAGCTGGTAGCTACATTTAGTACATCATTGATGTGAACCTACTAATAGAGTGTTATATAATATTTTCAATATTAAAAATCATTCCTTTGGGGTTACTTATATTTATGACCCCAATGATGTTGTTGAAAGATCTTTAGTTTGGTGTTGGATGTTTAATTTAATGTTTGTCATCACTTGGGTTTTGTGTAGTGACTTTAGTATAGTGAAGATGGCATGTGATCAAGATGGTACTCTCCACATGGAATGGATAAATCACAAAGATAATTTTGGTATCTCATAAGTAATAAATTAGGTCTTTATGATCCCAACTTGGGATTCTACCATAGACACTCAGATTGGTCCACATTGAGTAATTTTTGGGTATCGTCTAGCAAAGTGTACAAATAGCTAGATCATGCTATAATTTTAGCACAATATTGAACTTGATTTTTTCTAGCTATTTTTCCCTTCCATTGGGTCCCTTGTTGAGTTTTTTCATTTCTAACCATTCTCCTATTTAATTATACACTAAATGAAAAATTGCTAAAAACAAGTTTAGTAAGACCTAGTTTTTCCTCAAAACATCTTTTCTAACTCATTGGCCCATGTTGGTCCACATTCGATGTTTCTAGAGACTTGATTCTTGGTCTACTTAGAAAATAGGTTGGATTGAATGGTGGAATAGGGATATCAAGTGTAGCTCTCATTTCCTTTAAAATTATGTTGCTAGTTCTCACAATTTTATCATATCTCATATGAGGCCACCACCTTGAAGCTCTACTAAGCCAAAACTATGATAGAAGCTCATCTCTTTGCACTTACCTTGCAAATGCAAGTGGTCAAGCTTCATCAATAAAATAAAATTTTAGATAATCATATAGATATATTTTCTCAAATTAAAGTGCATTTGCATTGTCTCAAAGTGGGAGATTGTGTTTCTAAATAGATGTTTCAAGCCCTTTGTGTTGTTCATACTTCCCAATATATTAAGAAAATTAAAGATGACCACTATCTCTTGATTGAACTTATTGATTTCCTTCATGAATTTTCTTTGTCATTATTAGTAAGTATTCAAAGCTCAAGAGAATTCTACAAAATGTGATCATGCCTTGCAATAGTGCCTCATGGTTGTCCATTATATGATTTATGATTCTTAGCAAAAAAATTATGATCAATTTATTACTCTTGTTAATCTTTGAGAAGCAATTTTTTTAATGCACAAGATAAAGCTTCCATATTTGATGGGTTTCTTTATGAGTGGTATATGACTCTCTAGGATTTGGTTGGTAAGGATCTCCATAAACTTTATATTGAATCCTTTCATTCTATTTCCTTTGGAAAAAATAATTTCATACCTAAATATAGAGATCAAAGCTCAAGGATGCCAAAGGAAATATTATTGGGGGAAACACAAGTTTGAAACTCTGACACTAAAAAAATTCTAAGACATTGGGTTGGTAATAGAAAAATCAAAGAGTACCTACCTTTGCACAAATTTTGTTAAACTAAACCATAATATTCTCACAAAAATATCAAAGTTCAATTATAATATTAATGTTTTATAATTTTACAATGCATTATGCAAATAATTATAACACATTTCATTCCTATAACTTCCCCCAAACTTCCTAAACTACTTTATTGAAATTAACTCTCAAATTAATTATTAATTGAATATAAAAATAAGTTATTTATTAAAATATGGAAACCTTAATTTTTTCAACATCCCTGAGGTTTACATAAAAAATATTCCAACATGGACTAGATGTAGTATCCCAATTGAAAAAAATGCATAAGAATCATCCACCAAGTCTCCATAGAACACCCCAAATCCCTCATGTCCAAGAAAATGTATTGATTATCCAACAATACATGTGAGTCAAGAAAAAATCCATTATCCATAAGAAAAACCACCAACTGAATATGAATCGAGACTCACTCAATTATCTACAATAACATAACCTATAAAACTCTAGATTGAGACAAACCCAATTATCCATTAGTACCTCTCTCCAAATTCGAGGATAGATACAAACTCAAATATCTTCAAACCAAAAAAAAACTCGCATGTCGCACCTTGCTCCATAAAGAAACTCAAGATCAAATTGGTGTTACTTCAATGTATCATCGTTGAGTGAGAAGCTAACTCAAGATGATAATAGACCTCATACCTATGATGCCTCCAACCTCCAATAAGACCTTTTTTTCTTTTTTTTAAATATATTCTTTGTCTATTTTTTTAAAATATATTATTTCTCATTATCATTATAATTAGAATATTGATCATGTACTACAAAACCACACCTTTCTATATCATTTTTAATAGAAATCAGAACATTATTAATCTTAACTTACCATCAATAAGATCCCTAGCAAGTTGAATACAACTCACTAGAATATGTCCTCATTGATTACAATTGTAAGACTTAACATTTTTGTTCTTCCTTTTTGAATTGTTAGCCTTCTTTAAAAACAAAGAATTTTCGTTAGTAATTGTATAATTTTTAGCAACTACATTCTCTTCATCAATCAAGAAAGAAATCACATTTTATAAGGTTGGATTTATTTTTTAAGTAAATACAATATTGTTAAAGCTTGGAGGCATAGTACTTGTTAAAATAACTTTTTCATCATCATAATCATCAATTGTATAATTTATGCTAGAAAGTTGATTAAGAAGAGAACAAAACATACTAATATGTTGAGCAATACATTCATCCTCTTTCACCTTCAAGACAAAGAACTTTTGTTTAATTGACATCTTAGCACTTGAAGCTTGTGATCCAAATAAATAATTAACACCATCCCTAATTCTTTTGAAGTTTTTGTAAGATCAATATGATGCAAATATGCATTAGACAGCTCGAGGTCAATCAATGTTGTTGCTTTGTGGTCTTTTATTACCCATTTTATAGCTTCATCTGCATCTTGTCATTTTTTTGTGACTCCAATAACAATATCTCAAATATCTTTTTCAATTAAAATTAATTGCACCTTAGTTTTCCATGTATAAAATTCATGCCACTCAAACTTGACAAGAGCTTATGATTTCTCCATATATAAACAAAATTCCAAGATCCACTTTTCCTTAAATACTCAATTTTAATTTATAAATATTTATAATCAACTTTCTTAATAGCAAAGGAAGCTATATATTAATGATAGCCAAAAATAAATAAATTTAAATAGAATGAAGTGCATTTTATATTTTCCATAGTACGCTTGGAGAGACTAAGCATGTTTTATCAAACATATAGCATACCTTTACCATTATGATACATTGATTTTAGGAACTTTTCCAAAAATATAGTATTGACATGCATTCTTTGCACGTTAATAATTGAAAGGCCTTCTCCCCATTTCTCATGAAACCCAAATATTTATTTTCCAAAAATATCTATCAAATGTCTTTATACACAATTTGAAACATCCTCATCTTGGGTTTTCATTTCCTTAAAAAATTAATTAATTTTTTTCTTCGAAAAAGCTCATAGATTGTAGAAGTGGTCAAATATATTTTGTAGAGAAGCTAGGAAAGAACTATAGGGTAAAACACTTAGGAAAAACATAAATGTGAAAACTCATACAAAGATTTCTTAGATTGGTTATAAACTAGGGGAAATTTTGACAATAAAAGAGTGACTCCCAACAACCACTTATCTTTATGTGCTTGTTGTAGAGGATTTCAGATATCTTCTAACTAATTTTGTTTCTCAAAATTTGGTCAAAGGCACTTCTTTGCCTAATTCCTCAACTCAAAGTGAATGGAAGTTTTTCTAATGATTATTTTATTTATATTCTAGAGGATGAAGTTAACATCAATTAGGTCCTACGCTATTTGGTTATATTTTATAAAGCGTCGAGCTCCAAAATTCAATTGTAGAAAACTTAATATTATAGGTAATATTTTTCCCCTAAACCTTCCTAGCATGACATTTTTGGATGGAGCTAGATTTATTATTGAAAAAAGTTAGATTCTTGGGCATTCCTTTTTCATTCCAAGCATATCATCCTCCTTATGGTAGGTTGTTATCTCAAGAATAATTATTTTTGGCTTACTAGATTACCAAGCCTCTTTCTTTAAGGAAATTATAGGTTTTTTCAAATATTTTAATGACTACTCACATCTTATACTCCTCTTGTTAGGTTTCTTCTAAAGCTTCTTATCAAAAGTTTGAAAATATTCCCAATGACTCTCTTTGGAATTCTTATGAAAATTATAGAGGTTTCTAGGTGGCTTGAGAGTTTTGTTGTCTCTCTCACAGCTTTATAGTGTTGGGATTGAATTTTTTTCAACCAATAGGATTATCCTTATGTTCCAAATGGATTATTCCAACTCTTGAAGGCAACAAGACCTATAAAACATTGATGCATAATTATATCTCTTCGAGTGTTCCTTGTTGGAGGCAAGATTGGAAAGGGATTGATCTTTATATCCTTCTTGTCATGAAGGAGATCATCCATATTGATGGTACTTTTGTGATGAAAATAATTTAGAGAGCATAGGAATCCATTGAACCCTAGTTGGTCTAGAATGGCAACAACTTTCACATTAGAATTTTAATTAATTAGCACTCTCTATGGTGGTCTCTTTTTATATCTTGTCAAATTTTGCCTCTAGTTAGGACTCTTTAGTTTCATGCTTTAATATTTTTTGAAAAGGGAATCAATTCCATTCTAGATATTTGTTTTAGAATAACCAAAAAAAAAATCTTACTTTGCATGAAGCCAAGGATAAGTTTCATCTAGCCATATAGGACCTCAAAACCTTCTAGTTTTTCATTGACTCCATGCTTCCAAACATTACTCATAAGATTGGGGTTCATTTTTTCAAGCATGAGTGGAAAGATTGGAAATGGTTTCCACACACACCATTTGATAAGTACAAGCTTCACAAGGGCTACTCCTAGCTCTCTCCACATCTACTTATGGTTCTTTTACTAAACCAAAGATGGATGTTCCAATTATCTTTGGGTTCCTAACAACATAAGTTTTAAATGATTTGGTCAACTATTCTAGTGCCAAAGATTTCATATTTTTCCTACTGTATTCTTTTCAAAGCATTATAATTGGTTCTAGATTAAATCATATTAGGATTAGGAATCCTCGATACCATTTTGCGGTCATCAAGAATCTCTCAAGCGCCTTTTTTAGTTATGTTCTAGAGCTTAGGCTATGTGGGCTTGGATTCATGATTTTTGCATACCCTTTTAACCTCAATATTTATCATGACATATCATTTTACAAGGGGATTTTCCTTGATTCCCTTTAAATACGCTTAGATTTGACAAGATTTCAAGGTGAAATTTCTCTTCAACATATGGAATATTCTAACTTTTCCATTTTTACACTTTAAGGAAATGATTAATTCTAACATGCTTATGCAAATCTAGGTGCAATCTAACATGGTTGCACTAGACGTGGCATATGTTTTTGATTTTTGATCACTTGGGCGATGCCCCATTTATTTTTGTCAGAGTCCTTCTAATTCCTATATCTATCCATGGTTGCTCTTTTCCTCATAAATAGCATCAAGGATAGAATAAATTTGATTGTGGAGAATAGGATGCTCATTTCCATGCTCCATAGCCCCTTTTGAGAAGAGCAGGGTTTTAATTTTTTCTTTATTTTTTAAATTTTTGTTAAATTATAATTTCTAATTTCACACTAAGAAAATGATTGTTTCTAATGTTCTTATGTAGATCTAGGTGCAATCCAAATAGGTTACACTAGAGGTGACACATGTTCAAGTGATTTTGGATCACTTGGGCAATGCCATGTGTATTATTTCCAAAGTCCATCTAATTCCTACTTGTAGACAAGACCACTCTCTACCTTGTGGGTTTCATTGAGGACATAATCAATCTTCTCAAGGATCATTCTCAATGAGGGTGGTATCATCATGTCCACCACCATTGAAAAATTCCCTCATATTGCTCTTGTTATATTTCCTTCTCATGACACTCAATTTATTGACAAAGAAAAAGAAGATGATGGTAGTGAAGATGGGAGACCCCCACTAACACTTTGGAGACCCATGGTGAATTTCAAGAAAGAAATACCTCATTTTTATTGGTTTTTGTGAGTATCATCATCAAAGAAAATAGTGGAAATGATGAAAGGATCCTAGGGAAAAATACAATAAGACCTAACTTAGGCCACATCTTAATGCCAACACAAAAAATACACTAAGGGATAACCAATTCTAACACTGGCTTGATGCATTGACAATAGTGGGGGTTAATTAAGGCCATGAAAAACAACCTCGCCATAACAATTGATTCCTTGGCTTCTAGAGAGATACCCACAAACATCGAAGTGACATCAATATTTATACAATAGATGTAGTTAGTTGAGAAGAAAAAGTCACCTAACACCATTCAAATTACATGCACTATAGTCACCATTCATACTTTAAATATTTTATTTAACCTCAATGGGTATGAAATATCACCAATGAAAGATATTTGGTGTTGCTTGGTGTGTAGTCTCACATTAGTATCCATTAAGCATCCACTTGCTAGCATTCTACAAAGAGTGAAAGGGGGTTCCTTAAAAAAAATTGATACATCACAAACCATGATTTTAAAGCATCCTCCTAACATTTGTGAGAGAAAAAAGTATTTTGTATGCACTTTAACTATTTTACATCATTGAGGACATAAGCTTGCATTTTAGGAGGAATGGATCATTAATAAATAGTGAGGGGATATTGCATTTCAAACAACATATTTCATTCCCAAAAATAATCCTTGTGTCATAATCATTGTTATAGTTAGCCAACACATCAACATGAGTGTTCCCCTATCTATACATGTTTAATTGTGTGGGCCTCAAGATTGTTGAGTAAGGGCCAATTTTGGCTTAAAATTATTTAATTTTTTAATTATGAGTCTCATTTTTCCTTATTGCATTTATAATGATATTGGGACATCCTTCAATCTATTATTTTGTATACCTATTTGATAAATGTTTTGTAGGCCAATTAGGAGTATCAAGGCCTCTAATTTATTGTTCATTCCTTTCCTCAAACCCTTTGAGGTGACACCAACTGTATTTCATTCATGATATCTCAAAGTAATGTTGGTGTGTGTATCCAAATCATGCTCTAGGTTACGATTTTGGCCACTTTTCCATGTGTTGTTTCCCCCCAAAATAATTAACGAAGGAGTAAAAGGGGGTTGAAGCCCCTCTTGCAGGGTCCTAGGGGACTAACCCCTGGTGAGGGTTTGGGGGTGGAGCCCATGGTGGGGTTATCAGGGAAATGCCCCCAACGACCTAGTTGCTACTACCGAGGAACTAGAAGTTTTCTCTTTTACGAATTTAGAATTCCAAGAGGCATGGGCATGTGAAGGAAAAAAAACACGCATCACACAATGTGAGGAGAACTGAACAATTGCATGAACAAAGTTAGTATTATTTAACAACTCAAAGTTAGTATCTTTAAGTGTTCCATTACTCCTATTATCAAGAAAATTACTTTATTTTCTTATCTAGACAATTCTTATAATCTCTTAAACATATCTCCAACAAAAATAATTTAGTGTTGAACAAACACGGATCACTACCTCTTTAATTTTGACTACTCCACTCATTACCATGACAGATTCAAAACATGTGCAAAAACTAGACTATTTTTCAATCCTTATCATCTTGTAAATTTCAATACTTGTTCACAAATAACTAACAATGAAAAATACACCTATGTTCATATCAATTGCACATCATGATGACAAAACATAAAAGATGAGATTTGATGCCAATTTACTGTGTTACATCAATCCCTAAATTGTGTAACTTATAAGCCCACATCAAATTTTTTCTCCCAAGTGGAATGACCATTGGCAGTGGTTGTGGAATTACTTGTGTCATTTGCATTTTTTCTCCTTGAAAATTCATATAGCGTTTTCAACAGATCAATAAATAAATACACTTGGATATACCAAAGCCTCTAAAAGCAGTCAATGCAAACCATATAAATTAATACATCAACATTTCTACTGATATAGAAATAGTCATTGAGAAGGTCTAACAGATTATTATGTCACCCTTTCTCCTCTATTTAAGGTGGTTCTCTCTCATTTGAGAGTATGAAAATTTAGAGATATGTAGTGAATTATATCACTAGGCACATGAAATATTATTGGTCATGTGGAAGTAAAGAGAAGTGGTTCCCCAGGTTTAGTCTATGTTAGAATAGACCATTTTGTAAGTGTTTTAATAAAATGATGGTTTATGGGGTTTATTTATTCAAAAGGGTTTTCCCCATGTATATCTTGTGTAATGTGTAAAATTTATGCTTGTATGATTCTCATTTTATTTGTTTTATATTTTGTTTATAGTGATTAGTATCCTAAGATCCTAATTGCTAACGAAGATGAATTCCAATATATTTGAATAAATTACAATATTGAAATTCTTCCAAAGATTCATTTTCTTGTTAAGTGAGATTTAACTAGGTTTTCACAATTAGATCAAGTTGTTCTTCAAATTTTCCTAGACACTACCACTCTTGTATGAAATAATCAATAATAACCAAGTGGAAATACTATTAGTCAATACAAAAGAAATAAAATACCTAAAATTATGCCAACTAAGAATGAAGAAATAATAGAAATGACTCCTAGTGAGTGGCTACAAATGATAGCCGCAATAAAACCACTTCAATCAAAAGTAAAAAATTATTCAAGCAACCTAAAATTTCTATTAGCCATTAGATTTATTGATGTTGAAAAATATATCGACTCAACCAATCAACCCTTTAACCCATCATGAAGGTTAAAATGGAATTTGACTAGTTTATAACTAATCTGGGTGTAAATGACTAGTTTGACTACTAGGGTAAATTATTATGTGTTAGTGTGTTTTCATCATAGTAGGTTTTGGGAATTTGAGATATTATTTTACATTATAATTCATTTATATTTTAAGAATAGTTATAGAAATTTTTTATTGAATTTAATCTAAAATGAATGGTTTAACAATGCTTGTAAATGTCCCGTCCTATTTGTGAGTTCTTCTAGCATAAGCAAGTCCTAATAGGTAAAACATAAGATATATTTAGGTCCCAACAGGTATAAGCAAGTCCTAATAAGAAAAAAATATGACCTATAGGAATTTGTAAGTCCTTTAGGAATAATATAAGTCCTACAGACATATTGTAAAATTCTTCTCTCTGTAAAACTTCCAATTGTAAAATCATTGTATTATATGTCTTATGGGCACTATGTAATGAACGTGGGGTGAGGTTAATTTGAGTACACTCAAGCTTCAATATTTTTTTGTATAAGACCTTGTAACATATTTTTTTAAACACTAGGATTACAAATTATGAGATTGAGATGACCTTCATGTAGTCTAGAATACATGGTTTTCATCTTGGCATATTTGTGTCCCTGTTTATCACTGTCAAAGAATATCTACATTACGAGGATAATTAAATTTTTCTTTTATAGAAATTGACATGTGATACCCTTTATTAACATTAAGGGGGGTATTAGAACATAATATTAGTAGGGATCATTGCCCTTATAACATTTATATATAAACCCACCCCGAAGAAGAAAGGAAAAGATGATAGGAAGGGTTTAATGGAGCCTCCGATGAAAGATAGCAGAGGTAAAAATATTGTGGGGAAGGATTCTAAGGGTGAGATGGTGGTGGAGGTGATAGTTGTGATTGGAGGTGAGACCTTCATCCAAAGGTCTAGGAGATTGGCCAAGAATAACAAAAAAAGGAAAGTGGATTTGGACTCAGAGGAGGAGCATTCAGACAACAAAGATTGCAAGGGTGATGAGATGTATGAAGAGGAGGAGGAGTATGTGAAAGGGCCCCACACCATTCTTGATAATAATAAAGAGCAGAAAGAGAACTCAACTTCCCATTCCTTGCACCCGTTGGATGTGGATCATACTAAGAATGTGAAGGTTGTTGATGATGGGGAGGAGCATTGTGTGTTGAAGGAGAGAATGGAAAAATTGGATAAGATTTTTTGTGGTTTGACCCGCTTCACTATTAAGCTGGTCCACTTTGTCACCAACACTCTGTCAGCAGTAATAAAAGATGACTTGGATGGGAAGAATGTTGGTGATTATCAAGAATGGGTCAGGGATGCTATTCTGGAACTCCTGTCAAAGAACAGGGATAATGCCAGCTAGGTGTTATTTTAGTCTATGTTTTGGCAATTTGTTGTTAATCCATGATTTGTGTTTTTTTTTTTTTGCTAGTTTCTATGTTATTTGGACTTGATCATTTTGGCCCTTGTGGCTTTTTGTGTTAGGGGTACAAAACCCTGTAAATGTTGCTTACCTTATCAAAAACATTTATATATTGTTCTAACATAAGTTTATAAATCTTTATATATTATATGTTTATTAAGTATATCCCATGTGAAATATAATTAGTCTAAGAAGTATCAAATGGTGGTTGTTGAATAGATGTGACTAATACCCCTTCAATTATTATGCTACCCTTTCTTCTCTATTTAATGAGGTTCTCTCTCATTTGAGAGTGTGAAAATTTGGAGATATATAGTGAATTATATTACTAGGTACATGAAATATTATTGCCATGTGGAAGTAAGGAGAAGTGGTTCCCTAGGTTAATTCAATGTTAGAATATACCATTTTGTAATTGTTTTAATAAAATGATGGTTTGTGGGGTGTTTTTTTATTTAAAAGGGTTTTCCCCATGTATATCTTGTGTAATGTATAAAATTTATGCTTGTATGATTCTCATTTTATTTATTTTATATTTTTTTATAGTGATTAGTATCCTAAGATCCTAATTTCCAACAAGGATGAATTTCAATATATTTGAAGAAATTACAATATAGAAATTATTCCCAAGATTCATTTTCTTGTGAAGTGATATTTAACTAGGTTTTCACGCTTGGATCAAGTTGTTTTTCAAATTTTCCTAGACACTACTACTCTTGTATGAAAGCATCAATAGTAACCAAGTGGAAATACTATTAGTCTTGATCTGAAAGAAATAAAATACCTAAAATTATGCCATCCAACTAAAAATGAAGAAATAATATAAATGACTCCTAGTGACTAGGTACAAATGATAGCTCCAATAAAACTACTTGAATCAAAAGTAAAAAATTATTCAAGCAACCATAAATTTCCATTAGCCATTAGATTTTTTGATGTTGAAAAATATATTGACTCTACCAATCAACACTTTAACCCATTATGCAAGTTAAAATGGAATTTGACTCTGCAGTAGCAGCCCTATAAAGTGAAAAGACTTCAAAATGGATATTGGATGACTCGTTAATTAATTAATTAAGGTCTGCAATACTAGCCCTATAAAGTGAAAATATTTCAAAATGGATTTTGGTTGACTCTTTAATTAATGAATTAATGATTTAATGAATGAATTAATTAATTAATAAAGGGTCACTATTGATTCTAACGTTATGCCCTTCCACCGAGGCCCAATACCCCTAATGAAAGGAGGGTGGTATTGAATAGGGTTTTTCGAGGTAATTCACTACTCTCCCTAAGTATATTGTTCCATCTTTAAAATATTAGTATCTGTTTATAAATAATTTGGGTGTAAATGACTAATTTGACTACTAAGGTAAATTACTATGTGTGTTAGTGTGTTTTCAACATAGTAGGTTTTGGGAAGTTGAGATATTATTTTACTTTATAATTCATTTATGAATTAAGAATATTTATGGTGGAATTTTCATGATTTTAATCTAAACTGAATGGTTTGACAATGCTTGTAAATGACCCAAACATTTTACTTTGATAAAAAGTTTTTGGGAGGGTTCCTCTTAAAGCATGCTTATAGAGGTGGTTGAAAAGACTCGGCTGAGCCTTGCATCATTTTTCTTCAAGATCTCACCAAGGCATCTTTTTTATTTTTCTTTTCTAAAGACAACCATGTGGAACTCATTCTTAAACATTGTCCTAATTTTGTGTGCTTTCCTTTTGGTCTTATAGACTTGGACTTGAGACTTTATTCTCTAAATAAAGGGTTATTTTTGTTCCTTTTTAGGTGGAACTCTTGGGTTTACGTTTACCTTGTTCAAATTTTTAGACCGCCATTGTTGATTTTCTTGACAATTTTACATGTGTTAAGCCAAAAAAAATATTCTTGTCTTCTCCTAAAAATTGATTCTATATTAAGGTTTACTCTCTAAAGATTTATATAAAACTATAGAAATTCAAATTGGAAAAATACATCCTACAAAGTTGGTTCTTTATCTTAATATTCAAAAAAATTATTTTAGGTGACAATATTTTGATCATAAGATCAAGTATTATCTATTAGTATCCCCTCATATAAATCCCACTCCTTAGCCTTTACTAAGACTCTCCTTCATAAAAAGAAGGGTGGACCACAATTTGGAACTGTAAAACTAATTGAAACCCTAGAATATTAGAGATCACAATAAGAATCCAAGTAGTACTAGCAATCAAGAGGTAACATTGTTGATTGGAATAGTTTTAAAACATGAAGACAAATATAAAGTGGCAATTCTATCAAAACAAGTATTACCTAATGAGGTCGATAAGCCTAATTTCAACATAATTCCTTAGTTGGTTTTTGTTTTATCCTCCTAATCAAACCATATTTCTCATTTTCTTACTTCCTTGTAACAATCTTATAACATTGTCATAGTCCTTCCAGATGACTAGAAGAGGGATAATATATCCTAGGCAAAAGGAGATTGTATATCCCTAAAATTTAGTCGGGTAGGATTTCTAATAAGATTTTTTGCAAAATTATTATTGTCACTATTAATGTGTTGGATATGGATGATATGATGCTTGATTATTGCAAATGAATTTTCTCTCCTAGAATTTTCTAGGACTTATAGACCTCTCTACAAAGTATTTAGTGAAAGATACTTGTTAATACTTTTTTTATATTTGGATGTCCTTTGTTTATAAGAAGTTAAAATAACTAGTTTTTAGCTTTTTCGTCGTTTTCCAAGTTATTAAAATGTCTTAGGTCAAAACAATAATATATTATAACTTATCCTTAAATAAAAACTTATTATTTGATTAACAACACTATTAACCCTATAATTCAATTATATCATAGATAACATATATCTTAAAATACTATTTATGCATAAGAAATACCATTACATTCAAACAACAAATGATAGAAATGACTCCCACTCTTCTTATTATAATAAATAATAATAATAGATGAAGTATCGATCTCTATCTTATTACATTAATGGTTGTATTATATTTAAATATTTTTGCAATATTAGTAGCTACAACAAAAATTCATAATGATAACAATGGTAAATCAGATCATTATAATGCAGTTGAAGGTTGCATCTAATGAAGCTCAAATACAACTAGTATATGAGATGGTTTTCTAAAAGCACCAGGTTTCTTATTCTAGGAGTCACATTCTTGAACATAAGTGCTATAAATATATTTTTATTTAAATTGATTAAGGTTAGATAATCCTCCTAGATGAAAACATTTTCTCTTTTATATCCTCCAGAAATAGACAATTCAACCACCATGCACATCCATAACTTCAAATTTGAATAATGATCAAGGGTAGGAAATTTTCCACTTTGAAAATAATGGTGTCAAAAATATATTGTTAGAAGTATATTGAAATATGCTAGGAAGCTAGGAGGGAAATATAAACATAGGCATATATATTAAGGGTCAAGGTTTGACCACAACATTAGACTCAACAAAAGGACAAGGCACTAGGTGTCAGGCAATATGGATGTTAGGATAGAGAGGTATGAAAATATAGCAAGAAAGGAAGATCAGACTTAGAAGAAAATACATACTTAAGAAGGGAAAATATGCATAGGAGATAGAAACAAGGAAGATATAAGTAAATATATAATATGTACATACTTAAATTGATTAAAAATGAGACATGACTATAGAATTTTCTCCTACTATCTAATTAACTGGTGTAACTAATCATACACATGGCTTAATGGACCTAAAGATCCTTCATATCTTAAGCAATTTATTATAAAAAAGGGGCTTCATTATAGTTGATAGGCTATCATTAGGTCCGATCTCTTTAGTTGAAAAAAATGCATCAATTGTATGGACCGGGTAGTGTTCGAAGACTGTATGCAATAGAAGAAATCTCGAATATCTCTCTCATATTTTCAAGTGTTTTGAACAACTGAAATGAAAATTTAAACTAAGAGGCCGCTAAACTAGAAAGCAGGAAATCATTTAACTAGAAAGCTTGAAATAACTCAACTAAAAAGCGAGAAATTATTAATCTAAAAAGCATAACGATTAAACTAGAAAGCATGGAGATAATTAAACTAAGAAGAATGTAAATTGATGAAACATAAATGATTGTAAAGATACTAGGAAACATCTAACTAACAATGGAGAGAAACATTAATGATTAATATAAAACAATTTAACAAATTCAAACTAATAGTGAAGGTGGGTGCTCTAGAACTTTAGGTAACATAATTAAAGATTACAACCTCAACTAAAACCTGTAGGATTAACTTAATAGAGCTCAACACATGAAAATAAACTTCACTCACAATTATCATTTAAAAAATGAAACCAACAAAATTTAAAATAGAATACTTATCCATGTACTCTACAGCCCCTCGAGTGGTCAGCTCTCAGGTGCTCCTATGCTTAGCTCAGATCACATAAACTTTATAACTCCAAGATTACTCCATTCAAAATGATTCCATTCAGAATACTAACAACTCATAATAATATTAGTGAAACTTTCTTTATTAATATTGAAAATATAACTTAGAAAACATAGTTCAAGAACACTTTATAGCATTATAACGATATCTCTTTGTTTGTTTGTGTCATTTCTTTTGACGGTTACATATTTATATAAAAGTAGCTAACAAAATCCTATAATTTAGATGGTAAAGATTAACACTGAAAAATTATTCAACTGATTTTAAAAAACTAACGGAATTAAGTCCATAACATAAAGTATTAAAGAGGCTCGAAGTGAGCGATAAAGTCTTTCAACAAAAAATAACAAGAAAGCTACAAAAACTCAATCCACCATGTGTTCCCTAAAATTTTGGTGCCTATTCTTCTAGTGCTTGTCTTCAATGGTGTTGAAGTATGTGTTGAATCCACTTGACTGGCATTATGACCAATTGTGCTTATTAACCGATACAATGCTTAGAAACTAAACCATTAAGTTAGTGCAAGTTAGCTTATTTCAAATAATTTCAGTAAATAAAGATTATACACCTTTTCACAAAAACAAAAAAACTATTAAACCTAAAGACAATTAATTGGCAAGGTAAATGTGGTTGGAAGTTAGGAGGAAGGGTATTTAGTTCATTATTTTTGTGAGACTATTTTTACCTCATCACTAGTGTCAACCAAGGATTCGTAGACTTAAGATGATGTTGGCACTATATGTGCTTTCATGAATCCTAACATAATCAATTGAGTACAAGTATTTGAAGGAATAACTCAAAGTAATTTCTACTAAAGAAACAAAGTAATCTAATTTCTGCTAGTTGTTCAAAGTACCTATTAATTCCATGGACTATAAATGATTAATCTTATGTTGCAACATACACTTATCCTAACTTAATCATTGAAGTGAATATAAAATAAAGCATTGAATTCGAAATCTTAAGATAAAAATGAGTTACAATGTAAACTAATAATCAAAACTAACAACTTCAATGCATGATCTAACTAACTACTCTTAATATGTGGAATTTGCAAGGGAAAACTGAGAGGGGGAGGTGAATCAGTGTTCAACAAATCTTACACTTCATTCATCTAAGAATTGAAACCATTTCATCATTTATTTAAAGAAAATATGCATGCATTCAAAGTAAACATTCACAACACCATAACACAGATTTTTGTGTGGAAAACCTGTTAGGGGAAAAACCACGGTGGAGGTTAATCCACAATTCTGAGTACTCAAAGTATAATTGATTACACAGGGAATGCACTTGCATTCAGACACACTACCTAGAGATCAATGCTCAAGAGAAAGAGGCTCACTTCCTTACAAAATTCAGATTAAGACCATCTGAAGGGTGAACTGAGATAGTAGCATCTATTTATGCCAATTTACAATTCTAGTGAAGCTCATAGATTCGATAGTGGATTTGCTTTATGATTTTGTACTTTACTCTGCTCCATTTTGCTCTTTCCTGCTCTTCGCATCACTTACGATCATATTTGCACTACTGCACTACTAAACCTTGCAATTCACACTTCCACATACACCCCTTATGATCCACACATGATCTACACACTTAAAATATTAAAACCAACCTCATATATATATCCACAAACAAGGATTTATTCATCCATCAGTCGACTTTATAAAATATTAAGCTATTTCTATCTTGTTGGAAAAATCCACCACTAAATATTTATGTGCATCCTCCAAAGTCAGTTAAGACAAAGAGAGGACCCAAATAACATTTGTTTGAGTATGAATACTTCTAATTAATTTCACCTTATACATCTGCAATCACTAACTTTTTCAAGTTGGCCTTCTAGCACAAATAATGTACCGAATCTTCTAGATCACGTACTTGTGAGTGCACATCAAAACCAAGATAATGTAGGTGTCAAAAAACCTTCCTCAGAGATTCACAACCCAAAATGTCTAACCGGTAAGGTGTTTAGATCATCTTTTATGCCTATAACCAGATGTCCTATTCTTCATCATTTTCTTCTGGTACGAACCAAAATTGTATTGTAGATCGGATGCCATTAAGGTTGTCTAAACTAACTTAGATTTCCATCAATGACAATGCTTATAATCCATTTTCCAACAATCTCCCCCTTTGGCATTGATGGAAACACTTAGTAAAAAATGACTAAGTGTCTAAAGCATTATAGGTACACTGCCAAACTTTTTATTGCGCTTACTCCCCCTGAGATTTATAAGGTATACTTCTCCCCCTATAAGGCATTTTTCACTGCATTCTCTCCCCCTTCGACATCAATTATCTAGGCTCTTCGAATAAGAGTATATCTGATTGCATACCAGTTTGTTTGATTTCCATACTACATTGTCAGTTTTTGGCACAAAATTCAATAAATACATCACTAGACATATAATCAAGGTTCTAAATCTGAATGGATAGCCTCATTCCTTTGTCAGTTGAACTTTCTTCATAAGTTGATCTTTTAACAATTCGCATAGGTCAAAGTCCTGGCCTTCAATCATTATTTTGTGAGAAATGTATACTACACTAGCCGATGTAGCTCCTTCTCGGTTTCTATAGAAAATCTTATATGTTATTCCATGTGCAACATATTTAATGACATGATTCTTGATTGTATAAATCATCAGAGCTCTCTGATCTCTGATTACTTCGGTTAGGGTTTTGACCTCTTTGTTCCAGATAGATTTCTTTCTGGGAATATCTCCAACTTTGCAAAAACCAGTTAAATTCTCGATTGCCTCTTTTGAAATGATGTATGGTTTGTCCAAAGTTAAAACATCATCATGTAATCTTCTCAATAGGAATTTCACAAATTTTTCATTTTCAAAGTACGAAAACTTACTCCACATATCCAAATTTCCATGTTTAGCTTCGCTCAGTTGCTTTAATTCATTTGGTAGTAGCAAATTTCTCATAGATCTGATCTTTACACTGTTATATTCGCCTAGAGTGATTGAGTCTTTCATTTGTTCCATTTTCCTTTTCATGTTTTAGGGTTCACAACCACACACTTGAATGAATATTTTGAGAGTAATTCAGAATACCTAATAGATTTCAAGGTTTGTCGATGAATTGATTTAGCTGCTTCAAAATTCGCCTGACGAGTGCTCTTGATCTTCTTTCCTTCAGTGCAAAGTGACAAATAATGGCTCTGCCTTGACTTTTATAGCTTGTATAAGTGCAATAAATTCATTTTCCCTAATTTTTATGGAGACTCTGTTTTCCCATATGGCAACAGAAAAATTCTTTGCGAACCTATGAATTATCTGGGCTTCTTCCCAAAAATACTTCAAAACTTCTATATACCGCAAATATACCTTCTAAACCACTTTCACGTTTCGGTACCATCCATAGTCAAGGGACGAAAGATTTTCTTGAAAGACTCCCCCCTAGGCCAATGGCCTGAAATTAATTATCAAAAGAGCTACCAGAGGCAGGTTCCGGTGTGGAACCATTTCTAATATCAGAATCATTTTTCCCTACCCATGTCTTCTTCATCTGATCTCTAATTTCATTAGTAGTTATCTTTTCTTTCCCTTTATCAATTTTCTCTAAATTTCTGCCTTTGTATACCAGACCTCTTCTGTCTAAATTTTTGTTTATGCAGAATCTTGCAATATGACCATACTTGTTGCAGTTTTAACACAATATTCTTTCTTGTCTTGATCGATCATTCCAATGAATTTTTCTAGATCTCCATTGATTAGCAATATGCCCAAGTTTCCCACTTGTATAGCATTCAACATTTCTTCTAGCAACAGAGTAACTTGACACATTTTTGCACTTAATTGATTTATGACCAAATTTTTTGCAATTAAAACATTGACCATAAAATGATGAAACTCTTGAGTTTATATTACTTCTACACTGAGCAATCATATGACCGAACTTATTATAGGCAAACCAATACCCATTAAACTTTTGTGCATTAGGTTGTCTTATCGGATGTCTTCCATTCTTATTCTTTCTGAAAATATTTTGACCTGATCTGGGATTTTCTTCCTTTTCATATCCGAGACCTCTCTTATCATTTCCATTCTTCTATCCTTGAGTGAGCTCATCAAGTTTTACTGAACTAATCTTAAACTTTTCTTTGAATTCATTTACAATGGAAAGATCATTCTTAAGAGTAAAAAATTGCTTACCAAGTTCTTCTTCATTGTTTTTGGTTCTTTGGAATTCACTTTCTAGTTGAGTGAATTCACTTTTTGTTCTGTTGCATTCATGAGATTTCTCTTTCAAGGTTTGAGCGAGATTTTTCTCATTTCTCTTCCTTTCTTCAATTTCTTTAGTCATCTTCACCATCATAGATTCAATCTCATGCTTTAGGTTTGTTTTATCTCTGGAAATCTTTTCACATTCTTCAGTTATTCCCTTCAAGTTCTTATTCAAGTGAGCATCATCCATGTTTTTGTTCTCCTTTTGTTGTATCTGATCACATAGATCTTTCCTCTCTACCCTAGATTTAACTATCTGATCCTTCAATGTCTGGATGAATTTATAAACATCTCTAGTATTTTCTTTGAATTCTTGAACTTCTTCTTTAGACTGATCAAGGTCATCAAGTGCCACTAGGAGCTGTTGTTGAAGACTACCATAGTCCATCACATTCCAAGATCCACCTCAAGCTGCAAAACTTCTTCAAAGGAACTAGCTCTAATACCAATTGTTTGACTCAAGGGAACACTAAGAGGGGGAGGTGAATTAGTGTTCAACAAATCTTACACTTCATTCATCTAAGACTTGAAACCATTTCATCATTGCTTTAAAGAAAATACGCATGCATTCAAAGTAAACATTCACAACACCATAACACACAGATTTTTGTGTGGAAACCCTGTTAGGGGAAAAACCATGGTGGAGGTTAATCCAAAATTTTGAGTACTCAAAGTATAATTGATTACAAAGGGAATGCACTTGCATTTAGGCACACTGCCTAGAGCTCACTGTTCAAGTGAAAGAGGCTCACTGCCTTACAAAATTTAGATTAAGACCATCTGAAGGGTGAACTAAGATAGTAGCATCTATTTATGCCAATTTGCAGTTTTGGTGAAGCTCATAGATTCGATTCTAGATCTATTTTTTGATTTTGTACTTTAGTCTACTTTGTTTTGGTCTTTCCTGCTCTTCGCAACACTTATGATCGTATTCGCTCTACTGCACTACTAAATCTTGCAATTCACACTTCCATATACACCCCTTATGATCCACACACGATCTACACATTTAAAATAATAAAACCAACCTCATATATATATCCACAATCAAGGATTTATTCATCCATCAGTCGGCTTTATAAAATATTAATCTATTTCTATCTTGTCGGCCAAATCCACCACTAAATATTTATGTGCATCCTCCAAAGTTGGTTAAGACAAAGAGAGGACCCAAATAATTTTTTTTTGAGCATCAGGACTTATAATTAATTTCACCTTATACATCCGCAACCACTAACTTTCTTGGGTCGACCTTCTAGCATAGATAATCATCAAATTATTGCACTAGATCTTCTAGATCACATACCAGTGAGTGCACATAAAAACCAAGATATTATAGGTGTCAAAAAACCTTCCTCAGAGATTCACAACACAAATTGTTTGACCGGTAAGGTTTTTAGATCATCTTTTATGCCCATAACCAGATGTCATGTTCTTCACCGTGTTCTGCCGGTAGGAACCAAAATTGTACTACAGACCAAATGTCATTAAGGTTGTCTAGATTGAATTAGGTTGCCATCAACGAAAAATGTTATAATCCATATGCCAACAGAATAAAAAATATCTCAAGTGGCCCTTGCTTGAGTGTTGCATTCTAGTATCTTTTTCAATTAACTTGAAAAATTATGTATCAAGAGAAATCTTTATTGTAATATATCAGACATTAAAACATAATGTAGTAATATCTATTCAATCTAATTTATGCAAAGATCTAGCATATCCTCTTAAATACTATGGTCTCTAAATAGGACATCTTCCTAAATAGGGTCTGTTAGAGTTTGATTATTATCAAACTGTAAACAAACTATCCAACAAGCATTGACTCTTCCAAGAAGATAGGAAGAGTACTTGAGTCTTTAAAGCTTAACAAAAACAACTAACTTCTAGAAGTGAGAGTGCAAAATTCAAACAAGGATTCTACACCTTTTAGGAAGGCTTCCATAACATAAGAACATGTTGGACAAAACATCCTTATCATAACTATCATTCCTTATTAAAACATACTTCTTCCTCTTCCAAGTTTATTCAGTAGAAGGTGGTGGAGCTTTTAAATTCTCCCCCCTTGTGAGTCTATTTTATTTATTTTATCCTTGGCTCTAATTGGTTGGGTTTTTTATTTCACAAACGAGTCTAGGTCATAGGTGTTCTTTTCAAATGTTCACTTATTATTAACGGTGGTTGGTTATTTGAGTGTGGTCTAAACCCCTTTTGATCGTGACATTATTGGCCCCTCTTTACCTGTCCTCTCGATCTTTTGTGTCTTGAACATATTTTATTTTTCCTTAGTGTTGGGTTGGAAAAATGTTTTAGATTAATCTATAAAAAAAAATTTCGGCCTCGAGGTCATTTCCCCATCCACCTAGTCAGTCCCCTTTTTATAAATAACTTTTTCACATGTGCAGATTGCATAGCCGTCAGATGGAGTGATCCACATCTGGACCGTTCCTCACAAGCCTCGCAAGGTTTCCTGCTAACGTTATTAAAGTGGTGTGAGGGGTGCAAGATGTTGCCACCTGTCGCATATGATTGAGGGGACCAATTTTTGTCTGCTGACCAATGATGAATGTTGATGCTGACATATGTTTCTTTACCAATGCATCGTGGTTGTTCCTCGCTAACCTCGCATAATTAAAAATTTAGTTTCAATGATGTTGTGGGGTGTGTGAATTGTTGACGTGTGGAAGTCAATGTTGTAGGAAGGACGATCAAGGTGGGGCCCAATCCGTACCTAGGTGGTGTCCGGTAGGTGATTTCTTGTTCGCCTGAAGACTGGTGAATGAACGTGGCATTTTAAAACCATTTTTACTCAATCTGAGTTGTTCTCTTAGCCTAAATTTTTTTTTACCAATGGCTGGAATTTAAAATAGGCTGGTATTGTACTATAGTCATTTTATCTTGCGCGAGTGAATAGTAATGGTCGATTTTGACTCTGCTCTCACAATTAAATGCTAAAAGATCAGTGAATTGCTATTTTCATGTGTATCTCCACGCTGAAGAAGAATTGCCTGATGCTCAGTAAAGCAAGCCGTCTTTGTGATTTTCCAGCCTCACTGTCATTAACATTTTGCAAGTGAAACCGTAACACATATACCATTTCTTGTGTTTTCAGAAGGTTTTATGGTTGCTTGAAGAACAATTATCGATTTCTTCTTGTTCTGTTCCTGAAGGATTATTTGAGTATATTTTTTTTAAAGTATCTTAAACCTTGTCTTGATAAAAACCCTAGCTCGAGCTATTCTCTGTTTTGTATAAATGGCACCCAAGTCCCGAAGTTCTAGCTTTGAAGCCACTACTAGACCTTTTTCCCAGGATATTATGGATTTATTAAAACCCTCTACTAACAAAAGGGCTGAGGGAAAGGAGTTTTTCTATGGGCCCGTGCTTGTGGAAGGATTAACTGACAAGGAATGTGAGGCTCGAGATGGTGAATTACCATATACTGGATGACAGTTGTTCTCAAGTTGGTTTGGGAACAATAATTTATGTGTTCCTTTGTGTAACCCCATGGAGATTGGATTTGGGCAAGCTGGTGGTTCCTAATGTCTACTTGGATGTAGATTTATTAAAAGATGTTGTTGTGAGGTATGACCCTATAACCAGAGTTGTTAGAACGCATTCTGGCATAGAAATGGTAAAGATAACTAGGGAGGAAATTGCAAAAATATTTGGTCTACATGAATGGAGTTAGGATATGGTTGCCATAAATCTTGATACTTTTAGAGAAGAATATAGAAATACCAAGGGTTTGTTCAAAACATCTCTTTTGATACCTCATTTGGCAACCTTGGGAAGAGGGAAGAATAAGAAGCAGGTAGTGATTGGTAAGAATGAGCCAGAACCTTTTCCTATGGACTACTTCGCTAACTATTTTAAGAGGACAGTTTGTGCCTTATGCCAAGTCCTAGGAATTAGCTTGAAGACTACTCTGCCCATTGATATCATGTACATGGTTGTGAACATCCAAAAACTAGGTTTCAATGTGGTATATGATTTTTCCAATTGGCAGAAAAGATGCATGGGTGTTTGGTGGCTCTAAAGGAAGAAAGAATTGGGTTGACTTCAGGTGGTTTTCCCTGTTGATCCACATGTTTTTATATAGGGTTGAGACAATGTTTGAGAAGGATATGGAATTGAATAAGGAGGGTAATGTTGAAATGTCTATCCAATATTGGACTAGGATCCTTGATATACATGATCACAAGTTTGATTATGTAACATTCCAAAATGTCCTTGTATCCAAATTGAAGAAGGCTCTAATTCGTGATCCTCCCAGGATTCCTAAAGAGATTCATGATTTCTTGAGGCCAATGGAGAGAAGGCCTAAATTAAATTTGACACACAATTGGGGAGATATTATCCCTTATCATAATACAAAAAAAATCAGAGTATATGGCACAAATGTCAGCTCTTATGTTTTTCCAAAGGATATGCCTCTGAGAATTGGATTTCTGGAAATCATGAGATAGTTGGGGTGTGCTCAAGAAGTACACCTGCCAGTAGAACAAAAGAAAGGATCTTTCTTTCCTGAGTATACAATGTTTGCTGATTTTTTTATGAAAAAGGGAGGATGGAAGGATTTGTACACATTTCTTAGACCTTATGGATTAAAGATTGTACGCCCTAGGAATCATGATCCTGAGGGTTTTATTTCTCAAATGAAGGCCAAGCATCAGACTGGAAAATTTGTCCATAATTTCTACTTTCCTGAAGATATTATTAGGAACATTTTTTATTTAGATGTACAAGATGAGAAAAAGGAAAAATACCTCACCTTTACCAAGATGGTAAAAAAGAAGCAAGAAAAGATACCTACTTTCAATCCTATACCTGGTATTAATGGTGAGTTCAATAGGGCTATGTATGCTATTGAAAATTTTGAGAGTGTGGTGGGGATTTTGAAGGATGAACGGGTTGTGGAAGAGAGGAGAAATTCACAAAATATCGAGGAGTACCCTGAAGTAAGGTTGGAGGAGAGGCCTACTTATCGGCCCCAAAAGAAGATAAAGGTTTTCTCTAGGAAAAGGGGAAATAGAGCTGGAGAAGTTGTTAAAAATGTTGCACCGTCTTCTTCAAAGCAGTCATTGCCAAATATTGTTGATCTGGATTTCCCTCCTAGGATTGTTGACCAAACATGTACCTCATCACCAAAGAGACAGAAAATCGAAAGGACAAAGTTGGTTGATTGTGATGGTGATGAGGATGAAGAGATCATTGTTACTCCTGACAAAATTTATCAAGGAACGCCGTATTTCCTACTGGACACTCCATCAAGTTTTGGGGTAGTTGCTCTAAGGTTGGGAAAAGATGAAATAAGGGGAATAACAAATAATGATGATCTAAGAATGGAGGCTTGCAGAGAGTTCATGATGGATGACTCTTTTATCCAGACCAATGCTTTTAAAGATTTTGTATGGAGAGCACGTCTCATTATATGCTGAAAGGGTGGCAGAAGAAAGAATTTTGTACCCTAAGCTTCCACAAAAGGTAGTTTAGTCTAAGGTCAGAGAGTAGATGAAGGAAAGATTCAAAGAAATAACACCAAAGGAGGCCCGAGAATTGGTACAGAAGAGTGGAGTATTATTACTTCCTGAATGGGATATTGTCAATGATGTGGTGTTTGATACAATAAGAAGGGCCAATAGGCCACTTCTTGCAACTGATGAAGAAGCTATGCTAGCGCTCAAAGGGTCAACCTTTAGTGAAGAGTGGGATGCTTTGAAAATACTGTCTCTATCCATTGGATCCAAGAAACCAATTGTTGTAGAACCATCTGATTTAAGTGGTCACTTAGTTGTAAGAAGAGTTGTTGATACCCCAGCATTGGAGGCTGCTGATATGATAGTAAATATTGCGAAATTCACTAGGGAAACTGTTGAGGATTTGACTAAGGATCGGGATACTCTGAGAGGCCAATACAATGACATTATTATTGAATATAATAAGTCAACAAAGGGTTGCAGAGTTAGAAACTAAATTGGCCTTATTTAAGCAACAAATGGATAAATTAAGGTCTCAAGGGTAGGCTAGTTCTAGCCACACTGTCTCTGACCCACCAGTGGAGCAATCTCAACCCTCTCCCCAGGGATAATTCTTAGCTATTGTTCCATATAATATGGGATAGGTGCCTATTGTAGTTGAAAGGGCTAATAGCCAAGGATGAGGAGTCTCTATGGAGAAATTAATTTAGCAAGTTGAGGAGTATAAGGAGATGGTGCAACAAATCCGAGAATCAGCAGGGAAGAGCAATTCATTGATTGTGGATACTATTTTGAAACACTTAAACAAGAGGGTCCAGGGGAAATTGAATAGTGTTCATGCAAACTATGCTCTAATGTTGCAAGCACTTAGAATGTTTCCAAGAGATAGAGAGTTGGCCACCCCATTATTAGATAGATGGAGCCCCATAATTGAGAAATTGAGATTCATGGCAGTATGAGCAAAACAACATGGGGATAAGTATCCTATGGTTATATAAAATTACCAATTTGTCGAGGGAGTTGTGGAGAAAATTTTTTAGGGGTATGTTGCCCCTATGGAGTTAAAGATTAAAGGGTTAAAGGCTATATATGATGGAATGGACTTAACTCCATTGCCACACATTTTGCATAGTCAAGACGAGGTAAAGCCTTTGTAGGTTTGGAAAGATCAGATGAATAAATGATTTCTCAGACACATGAGATATGCAGAATTGCTGACATTGGTATGTTGGAGAATACATTGGAGAAACTATCATTTTTCATCAATTTCTTAGAGAACTTTGATAAGAAGGCCATGTACGTAATGGTGAAATATGCACCCTATCGAGATAAGATTGATTAGGTCATGGATTTTAAGTGGCCTTCCGAGGAAGATTTTTTGTTATGGAATAAGGTGTTCACTGATGAATTTGAAATATGAATACTATCAGTGAGAAATGCAACTTGGTCATGTATAATACAGTTCTGGCCTCAGAAGTTACATTTGAAAATATGATTTCTCCTTTCGACTTCAAGTATAGGGTACTGAGGTGGAATAAAGTATTACAACGGTTAAAGATGCTTCCAATGTGAACAAGTGGCCCTTTGGAGAGCGGTTTCTTTTCTTCCATAACAACTAATGATTATACTTGTCTTATGCCTTTTCAATCGCATGATGAAAATGTAACTGAATTAGGGATTTGCGGTTCAATGAAAAATGGACATGTGTACTCTCTAGCCTGATGCTTGTTTTCTCCCTTATTTTATAAAAGGGAATTTTGGGCCGTGAGAAGAGGTCTGCTAAAATATCCGTGATATGAGAAATAGGAGTCTAGTGATACAAAGAGTATGAATGTAAGTCCATGTTTTAAGGTTTTGAGTCAGATAAGATAACTTGGTCAATCATGGGGTTCATAAGCATGTTTGTGTTAAACATGCGAATATTTTGAGTTTTTTTTCTCTCTTGTTGTGATACTTTTCATGAATTATTAATGAAATATTGATCCAAGATTATTTTCATTGATCTTCATTTGTTCTTTACTGTGAATTGCATTTAACGATAGCTCTGGTTCAAAGGATCAGTTGAATGCTTCAGTTAATCAGTAATTTCATGCAAGCTAACAATAGGATTCATAAAGAAGTAATAGACTTAGGTATAGATATATGGATTGTAATGCGATTCATATAGATCATAAATGCTTAAGATGAAATTTTCCCTGTGGTTCAGTTTTCTCTTTTGACTCTGTGCTTTGGGATATGGCATTGGAATTTTGATCACATTTTTATTCTCTCATGTTTTGTGTTATTGCTTCAGGATATTCTTATTCAAACATCTCCTATCAATCAACTTTAGTCATGTTTGTGATTCTCTATTGACTGGACTCGAGCCTGTTCAAGGAATAGCCAATTTCTTGAAGGATTTCATCCTTTTATCATAAGTGGGGAATCTATCTATTGTTTATCCATGTGCAAATGAATCATTTAATGTTTTATGTTAAGAGCACATTTTACGGAATACCCTCCTGGATCTTACAGAGTCCGAAGTGTAGGCGAATTAGCATTATCGTTGTTCTCATCAAGTTGGCCAAATGTTTCCTAGACTTTTATTGTTGATTGTGGCAAGTTCATAGAAGATATTGGGAAATACGTTTGGGTTGAAATAAAAAACACCAACAAAATGACGACTTTGTTTGGGAACTATCAAATGAAAAGTCTCTAGTGCAGATCTAGTATAGTCAGAGTCATTTGTCACAATATAATTATTTTAAAATTGTGACTCTATTTGTCATGTTCAGCATATGTGTCTAGTTTTCCTATGTTATTTGTCAGTGTGTCGGGTAATGTTCAAAATCTTGTCCAAAGTCATGAATACAAAAGCGAAGTGCAATCACTTCATAATTCCCAACATTTTGGGTGGCGACTCTGATATCTCGAACAAAAATATTCATACAAAGTACAAAAAGCAATGTGCAAAGGAAAGTCCTCGTACACTGAAGGCCATGAAGAAGACTAGAAGTTATTTTAAAAAGAATCTGGAGCCAATGCTAGAGCTCGAACCGAGATAGGACAACAAATGGGTAAAAGTAAATGATACCCCAAGTAAGTCTATTTCATCTCCTATTGTTTCTTCTCCTACTTTAAATGCCAAAATGAATAGTGCTTTTATCAATGGAGATTCCTCAGAAGTTATTATGTCTAAAATGGATCATGGTAGTTTTCCTTTTGAAATGACTCGAGAAGTTGAAGCTGATATGTCTAAAGAGGAGGAGTGATGGGGTTTCTGGGAATAGGATAAATAATTCCCAAAAGCCACAACACCTGGTACTATGTTCATTTTTATTGGACAAAATTTCAGACCACGAGGGACCTCTTTGAATGAGGAAGTGCCTTTTCTTCAAGATGAAGATTAGGTAGAACAACCTTATTATACTCCCGCTCCAAGTGAGGTAGGAGATATCCTCGAAAATGGAATGGATATAGATAGGGATATGAAAACCTTAATTTAAGAAGAAAAGAGGTTGCAAGAGGTGGAAGACAATAGGGACAAGATAAGAAAAAAGAATCTGGAAAGATTTTGGGCTAAGCAGTTCGAAATAAATGCTCAGAAGAAGAAAGTTGAAAAGATGAGGGAAGAAGTAGCTAAGAGAAAAGCCTTTGAGGAAAGGGTGGCTAAGGTAGCTACTGAAAGGGCTCGTGAGGTGCCTAAAGCAACAATCTCTATAGGAACCTCTGTCACTCCCACATATACCCCTTCTATATCAACTACCAAAACTTCAAATCCATTCATTGGATCTAAGAAGACAACCTTTGTGGACCATGGGAAAGCTCATGTTGATCAACCTAAGAAAAATTCTGATGGTTTTTCCAATTATAAGAGCCATATGAATATTAGTGATGAAAAAAATAATGTTGCTGAAAAAGGGGTTGAAGTTGATCCCAGGCCATTAGATTTCCCCCAAAACCCCGAGCCCCTAAGATTGCAACTAATAAATGATCAATTACAGGATGATCTAAGAAAGACAAAAATAGAAGTTGCTAATGCCAAAATGACAAGAAAGATAGCTTTCCTAAAGATATCTACACCTACCCCACAAGCTTCTAGTTCAGGGCAGAGCAAGAATGAGTCACTGAGCAATAATTTTGAAAAGAAAATACCTAAAGGAGGTGAGGGTGGTAATCAAGGTGGTGGAGGTGGAGGTGGTCATAAAAATGTCATCTCCTACTCAGAGAATGAAGAGGGAAGCACTAGCAAGGCTATAAAGCAGGGTAGTAGTGAGAAGGATAAAGGGGTGGATGATAAGAAATATTTTGAGCAATAAAGCACCCCCAGAAATGGATGTGGCAGAGGAGCAACCCAGATTGATAGATACAGACAATTGTGTTTTGGTAATATTCAGAGGTACCCTAATCCAGTCCCAGATAATGCACAAAATCATCTCCCAAAATTCACTGGTAATAATGCTTTTAGTGGGGAAGACCATTTGAAATATTTTCAAGGCTTTGTTGAAGACTTTGAGCTATGGGATAATGACGTAGCAATGAAATACTTTATGCAGTCATTAGTTGAAGATTCTATAGATTGGTATAGAGGGTTACTTGATGCTAGTATTGAGTCTAGAGATGATTTTTGCAGAGTTTTCAGGGAACAATACGGGGATCAGACTAACCCAATATTTAAATTAAATGATTTCAATAACATTACCAAGGGGCGTAATGAACTGGTTATTGATTTTAATGCTCATTTCCAAAAGGCTATGAAAAGAGTTCTTGCATACTTAAGGCCTAATGAAAGTACATTTTTAGTCGTGTATTATAATGCATATGATGCTAAAATGTGCTATTTACTAAGAGATAAAGACCCTCAAAATTTGAGGCAAGCATATAAGATGGCGGTGAACATTGAAAATAATAGAAGAGCTTTTGGTAAAGTGGGGAGAAGAGAGGATCCCAAAGCTCTTAAAGGCACAAGGAATCAAACCAAGAAGGTTAGTAAACCCACAACTATTGATGAGAAGATAGATCAAGTCCTTACCCTGCTGCAAAAGCAAGCAAAAAATGACAAGCCTCATTTTCAAAGAAATGAAAGGCCCCTCAGCCTTCAGGATTATCCCTACAATACTAATTGGAATAATGGGAAGCCCCTACAAGGAAATCAGAGAAACAATCAAGTTCCACCTGATCCTTTGCAGAAGCATTCTCTGAATGCCACAAAAATTTTACCATGATGTGAGGTGTGTGGAATGTCACATTATCCACAACAATGTGCAGTAGCACAATCAATGATAGAATCTCAGGATGACCTGGGAGATGCTCAGTCTCCCTAGGATCAGGATACGATGACTAATGTATTACTGGGACCAACTGATCTAGCCTATGATGATTACTCCTCAAATGATGAGCCTTGTGATAGGGATGTTGATATTTAGAGACAACATAATGATATACACCACCAACAAGCATTTCCAAATGAATGAGACAATGATGACTGTTTTGTGAATGAACTGGAGGTGGATAATACTGTTTTGAGAAGACCTTCTGATGAAGAAATTGAAAAATACAATGTTGCTCTAGTTTTTAGGACAAGAAATAACATACAATTGAGAAACAGGACTGTTCCAGGTGATTCAAGTAAGCCTTACAACCTGTTCATAAAGGAAAAATATGTAGTTGGAACAAATACCAGTTTAGATGCTAAGAATATAGATTCAAAGCCTAAGGAAATAAGGGAGCCCAGGATATGAGAAAAGAAAGTGGATAAGACCAAGACAAAGAG
This sequence comes from Sequoiadendron giganteum, assembly GCA_007115665.2. Taxonomy (NCBI): domain Eukaryota; kingdom Viridiplantae; phylum Streptophyta; class Pinopsida; order Cupressales; family Cupressaceae; genus Sequoiadendron; species Sequoiadendron giganteum. Next base: position 591,079,950 of record CM021102.1, read on the forward strand.
TGAAGTTGTATCCCAAAGTATCAAAGATAGTAATCAACACTCTCATAATGATGAGAATCCTAAGGGAAAAGAAAAGGTGATTTCTGAGAAAACAAATTTTCCTGAAATACCAAAGTACACTTCAATAGATATGTTCCAAGTACTTTCTCAAGTTAGGGTTACTGTTCCTTTCTTAGAAATGATGTGAATAGACAAACATAAGGAAAAAACTATTGTACTTATCAATAGTATTCCTACAAGTAGAAAGAGTAAGGTAGTTCTTGATCAGATAGATTCAAAAGAGAAGCAAGAAAAGCAAAAAATTGTGGAAGAAATTATCACAGAAAGCCCTCAAATATACCTAGGAACTACTATTATTGCTAACCCCAACCATGTCAATCCATTTTTCTTAAGCCTGATTATTGATGGAAAAATGTTGAGGAATTGTATGATTGACTTAGGAGCTTCTAACAATGTGATTCCAATGAAAATAATGCATGCAATGGGTTTAAAAGTAGACAGTACATATTGTAAATGTTATGCAATGGATTCTCGGGAAGTGCCTATCATAGGTATTATAAATGATGTTCTATATAGATTGGCATCATTTCCTGAGAAAGAGCTACACATGAGTGTTACAATGGTGGATATCCCACCTACTTATGGCATGTTGTTATCTCGGCCTTGGAGTGCTTCAATGGGTGGGAGCATACAGTGTGATTTATCTTTTGCTACATTTTCTATTGAATAGAAAGATGTTAAATTGGATAGGGAAAAGAGAGCCCCTCACATGATTGAAAATGTGGAGAAACCACTAGAGCCTATCAGAATCAACTTTGTGGAAATAGATCTAGAAAAATTTCGTGTTGAGGAAGATAAAACAGAAGAAGAGATCTGGCTAGCACCTATTGATAAAGAAATACACATCATCAGAGGGTGACTTATGGATAATGCATTTTGATGGAGCATTTTCCAGAGATGGCTTAGGAGCAAGAATTTTCTTCACTTCCCCACATGGTAAAACATTCAAATATTCTTTCTTGTTGCAATTTTCCTGTACTAACAATGTCGATGAGTATGAAGCTCTCATACTTGGTCTGAAGATAGCTTCAAATCATGGTATTAATGTGTTAAAAGTTTTGGGAGACTCTGAATTAGTTGTTTCCCATATTAGATCCTGCTTTGCAGCTAAAGATAAAAGACTTAGGCAATACAAAAATGCAGTGTGGGATAATATTGAAGGATTTAGTGCTTTTGGTATTGAATGGGTCGAAAGAGGACAAAATGCTAAGGCTGACTTGTTAGCAAGTGTTGTTGTTAAACTCGACAATGTCACTTTTGGTTGCATCTCACAAATAGAAGTGAAAACAAGGCCTACAGTACCTGATAATATATGCAACTGGAAAGTGTTTGATGATGGCACCAACATTTTGAAATTCCTGCATTGTGTGGGTCAATATGAGAGCCAAGAAATTGATTTTGGCTCATTTGTAACTGAAATTGATGGGAAGGAAACTCTGTTTGGGAATGAGGTGATTTAGCTCAAAACAAATACCATCCCTCAGGGCTTGGTTGCACTTGAAATGGTTTTTGATGGTCCTAATATGTCAAAAACTAAGAAAGCACCATCTCATAAGGAGGATCTAGAGGAAATAAACTTAGGAACAAAAAGTGCTCCTAAGAAGGTTTATGTTGGAAATAAAATGAAGCCACATGTTAGGAGCATGTTGATTACCCTACTTAGAAAATATAGAAATGTTTTTGCTTGGTCATATGAAGACCTTAAAGCATATAGGGAAGATTTTTTCCAACATGAATTTCCTTTGAAACCTTATATGAAGCCATTCAGGCAGAAATAAAGACCAATTAACCCTACCTTACAACCCAAAATGTAGGAAGAGCTTGCTAAACTAAGGGAGGTAGGAATTATCAAACCAATTAGACACTCATCTTGGGTCTCTAACTTGGTGTCTGTTAGAAAGAAAAATGGGGACATCAGGTTATGTGTTGATTTTAGAAACTTAAATGTCGTTTCTTTAAAGGATAATTACCCACTGCCTAATATGGAGGCTATGCTGCAAAAGGTCATAGGGTGTGAACTACTACCCATGATGGATGGATTTTCTAGTTATAACCAAGTAATGGTCAAAGAGTCTGAACAATTCAAAACTAATTTTACCACACCATGGGGGACATATGTCTATGTAAGAATGCCATTTGGACTAATAAATGTTGGAGCAACATTTCAAAGGGCTATGGATCTAGCCTTTGCAGATTTTGTTAATTTGTTGCTTGCAATTTACTAGGATAATCTTACTGCCCATAGAAAGAGTGAGGAGGACCATTGTTATCATTTCGAAAAAAAATTTATTAGAGCTTTGGAATATGAGATATCTCAGAATCCTAGGAAGTGTGCATTTGGAGTAAAAGAAGGAAAACTGCTAGGGCATATTATTTCAAAATATGGGGTTCAAATTGATCCTAAAAGAGTGGCTTCTATTGACAAAATTACACAACCAAGAAATGTAAAGGGCATCCAATCTTTCTTTGGGCAGGTAAATTTTCTAAGAAGGTTTGTCACAAATTTTGCTGAGACTGTCCGCCCAATATCCAAAATGCTGAAAAAGGGAGAAAAAATAGTATGGAAAGGAGAGCCATCCAAAGCCTTCTAGGCTATCAAAGATGCAATCAAGCAGGCACCTATTCTTAAGTCACCTGATCACTCAAAACCTTTTCAGTTGTTTATTTTTGCCTCTTTTCATACTATAGCCGGAGTGTTATTGTAGAAAAACAATGATGGTTTTGAGCAGCCAATTGCATTCTTTACCAAATCATTGCAAGCTGTGGAATTAAAATATGATATATCAAAAAAGTAGGCATATGCTTTGGTAAAGGCAGCTAAGAATTTCAAGCCCTGCCTAATGGGAGCAATTGTTGTTGCATATGTGCCAACGGCTGCAGTTAAAGATATTTTCACCCAACAAGAGACTACAGGAAGGAGATGTAGATGGATAAATAGAATCCAAGAGTTTAATATTGACATACAAATCACCAAGCTTGTAAGGGGTCAGGGTTTAGCAAAATTAATGGCTAAAGCAAATCTGGAGGTAAATCAAATAAACCAGATAGAGCAAAAGAACATTGCACCTATCTATGATCTGCGAACTTGTGGCTGGTATAGGAGGATTGTTGAGTATTTACAAACGATGCAATGTCCTGAAGGTATGCCCCTTACTGAGAAAAGAAACCTTAAACTATGAGCAATTAGATATGTAATTATTGATGGTGAGATTTGGTGGAGGAATCCTGAAGGTATTATACTTAGATGTGTGGATGGAGATCAAGTTGAGGATCTACTGATAGAAATGCATAAAGGAGCTTGTGGAGGCCATTACATGGCTAAGATAACAACTCATAAAATTTTAAGAGCAGGATACTAGTGGCCTACTGTATTCAAGGATGCTCACTAGTATGTCAAAAGATGTGACACATGTTAGAGGTTTTTCGGTAAGTTGGAATTTTTTGGTAATCTGTCGTTGAGACATGTGTTTGTTTCAGCTCCATTCCAACAATGGGGTATTGACTTCATAGGGGAGATATCTAAAAAATATAGTGGAGGAAATGCATGGATATTGGTGGCAACAGATTACTTTACTAAATGGATTGAAGCAATCCCAGCCAAAAGGGCCACAAGTAAAGTTTTTATTGATTTTTTGACTGATAATATCTTAAGCCGATTCGGGGTACCTGAAAGAATTGTTTCAGAAAATGTAATGTATTTCAGGTAAGAGGAATTTGTTAATTTTTGTAATCAATATGGTATAACGGTCTTGTATTCTTCTCCTTATCATCCTGAAGGAAATGTACAGGAAGAGTCCAGTAATAAGAGCCTGATGAAGATCATCAAGCGTATGATCGAGAAGAACAAAAAGGCTTGGGATTCAAAATTAAAATTAGCATTGTGGGCTGATAGGACAACTGTCAAGAAGGCAATTGGTCATTCACCTTTTAACCTAGTCTATGGGATGGAGGCACATATCCCACAAAAAAACCTGTTGAAGATGTATGAATTTTTCCAGGAATATGATGATGATGTATGTGATGAGATGTAGCACAAAATGGAAGAATTGAATCAACTAGATGAAACTAGAAGAGAGGCCCATAAGAGAAATGAAAGATTGCAGCTTCAAGTGAAGCACCTCTATGATAGAAAGGCAGTTGAGAGAAAATTTTATATGGGAGCAATGGTGTTGCTCTAGAATGCAAGATTAGAGGATAAGGGAAAGCATGGAAAGTTTGATCCCCTTTGGCTAGGCCCATATATAACTATGGATACACATGGAGAAGATTCATATTTCTTACAGTCACTTGCAGGTGAAGTTCTTGAACTTCCAGTACATGGATAGGTCTTGAAATACTATTTCTCTTGAAATAGCTCTTTTTCCATGTACGGTGTACAGTCCTGTAAGTAGTGTATATAGGTGTGTTTGCTTTTTTTTGCTTGTCTTGTCTTGACAAGTCCCTAGTTTTGGTTCTCTCTATATCTAGTCTGCGTAACCATAGATTCTGCAATCTTGCTATGCCCATAGGGGGCATACATCCCCAGTTGGAGCCACTGGTGGAGCTTTTAAATTCTCCCCCCTTGTGAGTTTATTTTATTTTATCCTTGGCTCTAATTGGTTGGGTTTTGGATTTTACAAACGAGTCTGGGTCATAGGTGTTCTTTTCAGATGTTGACTTATTATTAATGGTGGTTGATCATTTGAGTGTGGTCTTAACCCCTTTTGTTCATGACATTACCGGCCCCTCTTTACCCATCCTCTCGATCTTTTGTGTCCTGACCATATTTTATTTTTCCTTAGTGTTGGGTTGGCAAACTATTTTAGATTAATCTCTAAAAAAAAAATCGGCCTCAAGGGTCGTTTCCTCGTCCACCTAGTCAATCCCCTTTTTATAAATAAATTTTTCGCATGTGCAAAATGTGTATCCATCAGATTGGAGTGATCCACATCTAGACTGTTCCTTGTAGGCCTCGCAAGGTTTCATGTTGACATTATTAAAGTGGTGCGAGGTGTGCGAGATGCTACCACCTGTCGCATATGATTGAGGGGACCAGTTTTTGTTCATTGACCGATGATGAATGCTGATGTTGACAGCTATTTCTTTATCGACACATCATGGTCGTTCCTCACTGACCTCGCACAATCAAAAATTTAGGTTCAATGATGTTGTGAGGTGTGTGAATTATTGACGCATGGATGCTAATGTTGTATGAAGGACGATCGAGGTGGGGCCTGTTTCGTGCCTAGGTGGTGTCTGGTAGGTGATTTCCTATTCGCCTGAAGACTAGTGAATGAACGTGGAATTTTCAAACCATTTTGACTCAATCTAAGACGTTCTCCTGGCCTACATTGTTTTTGACCAATGGCTGGCATTTAAAATAGGTTGGTATTGTACCATAGCCAACCTCATGAATTATTGATGCATGGACACCAATGTTGTATGAAGGACGATCGAGGTGGGGCCTGTTCCGTGCCTAGGTGGTGTCTGGTAGGTGATTTCCTGTTCGCCTGAAGACTAGTGAATGAACGTGGCATTTTCAAACCATTTTGACTTAATCTAAGATGTTCTCCTAGCCTACATTGTTTTTGACCAACGACTGGTATTTAAAATAGGTTGGTATTGTACCATATCCATTTTATATCGCGTGAGTGAATAGTAATGGTCGATTTCGACTCTTCTCTCACAAATAAATGCTAAAATATTAGTGAATTGCTATTTTTATGTGTATCTCCACGCCGAAGAAGAATTTCCCGATGACAAGCGAAGCAAGCCATCTTTGTGATTTTCCAACCTCATTGTCATTAACGTTCTGCAAGTGAAACCGTGAGTAACACATATACCATTTCTTGTGTTTTCAAAAGGTTTTATGGTTGCTTGAAGAACAATTATCGATTGCTTCTTGTTTCATTCCTAAAGGATTGTTTGAGTAGATTTTTTTTAAAGTATCTTAAAGCTTGTCTTGATAATTCTCGTGGCTTCTATAATTGTGAAGCATTTTCTGTTTAAAGCTATAGGGTGTGATTTATAATTGTTAGACATATAAAAACACTAACTCAAGCTATTCTCTGTCTTGTATAAATGGCACCCAAGGCCCAAAGATCTAGATTTGAAGTCACTACTAGACCTTTTTCCTAGGATATTATGGATTTATTAAAACCCTCTACTAACAAAAGGCATGAGGGAAAGGCTTTGTTCTATGGGCCTCTACTTATGGAAGGATTAACTGACAAGCAATGTGCGGCTTGGGACGCTGAATTACCATATACTAGATGGCAGTTGTTCTCAAGTTGGTTTGGGAACAGGAATTTATATGTTCCTTCGTGTAACCCATGGAGGTTGGATTTAGGAAAGCTGGTGGTTCCTAATGTCTACTTGGATGTAGATTTATTAAAATATGTTGATGCGAGATATGACCCTATAACCAAAGTTGTTAGAACGCATTCTGGCATAGAATGGTAAAGATAACCAGGGAGGAAATTGCAGAAATATTTGGTCTACATGAATGAAGTCAGGATATGCTTGCCATAAATATCGAGACTTTAAGAGAAGAATACATAAATACCAAGGGTTTTCTCAAAACATCTCTTTTGATACCTTATTTTGAAACCTCAGGAAGAGGGAAGAAAACGAAGCAGGTAGTGATTGGTAAGAATGAGTCGAAACCTTTTCCTATCGACTACTTCGCTAACTATTTCAAGAGGATAGTTTGTGCCTTATGCCAAGTCTTGGGAATTAGCTTGAAGACTACTCTGCCCATTGATATCATGTACATGGTTGTGAACATCCAACATCCAGGTTTCAATGTGGTATATGTTTTTTCCACTTACTTGGCAGAGAATATGCATGGGTGTCTGGTGGCTCTAAAGGAAGGAAATAATTGGGTTGGCTTCAAGTGGTTTTCCCTATTGATCCACATGTTTTTATATAGGGGCCAGACAGTGTTTGAGAAGGATATGGAATTGAAGGAGGGGCGTAATGCTGAAATGCCTATCCAATATTGGACTAGGATCCTTGATATGCATGATCACAAGTTTGATTATGTAAGGTTCCAAATGTCTTTGGATCCAAATTGAAGAAGGCTCTAGTTTGTGATCCTCCCAGGATTCCTAAAGAGATTCATGATTTCTTGAGGCCAATGGAGAGAAGGCCTAAATTAAATTTGACACACAATTGGGGAGATATTATCCCTTATCATAATACGAAAAATTTTAGAGTATATGGCACAAATGTCAACCCTTATGTTTTTCCAAAGGATGTACCTCTAAGAATTGGATTTCTGGAAATCATGAGATAGTTGGGGTGTGCTCAAGAAGTACACCTGCCAGTAGAACAAAAGAAAGGATCTTTCTTTCTTGAGTATACAATGTTTGCTGATTTTTTTCTGACAAAGGGAGGATGGAAGGTTTTGTACATATTGCTTAGACCTTATGGATTAAAGACTGTATGCCCTAGGAATCATGATCCCGAGGGTTTTATTTTTGAAATGAAGGCCAAGCATCATACTGGAAATTTTGTCCATAATTTCTACTTTCCTAAAGATATTATCAGGAACAGTTTTTATTTAGATGTATAAGATGAGAAAAAGGAAAAATACCTCGCCTTTACCAAGATGGTAAAAAAGAAGCAAGAAAAGATACCTACTTTCAATCCTATACCCGGTATTAATGGTGAGTTCAATAGGGATTTGTATACTATTGACAATTTTGAGAGTGTGCTGGGGATTTTGAAGGATGAACAGGTTGTGAAAGAGAGGGGAAAGTCACAAAATATCGAGGAGTACCCTGAAGTAAGGTTGGAGGAGAGGCCTACTTATCAGCCCCCAAAGAAGATAAAGTTTTTCTCTAGGAAAAGGGGAAATAGGGTTGGTGAAGTTGCTAAAAATGTTGCACCGTCTTCTTCAAGGCAGTCATTGCCAAATATTGTTGATCTGGATTCCCCTCCTAGGATTGTTGACCAGACATGTCCCTCATCACCAAAGAGACAAAAAATTGAAATAACAAAGTTGGTTGATTGTGACGGTGATGAGGATGAAGAGATCATTTTTACTGCTGATGAAATGCATCAAGGAATTCCATCTTTCCCACTAGACACTCCATCAAGTTTTGGGGCAATTTCTCTAAGGTTGGGAAAAGATGAAATAACAATTGTTGTAGAACCATCTCATTTAACTGGTCACTTAGTTGTAAGAAGAGTTGTTGATACCCTAGCATTGGAGGTTGTTGATATGGTAGTAAATGTTGCCAAATTCACTAGGGCAACTATTGAAGATTTGACCAAGGACCGGGATACTCTGAGAGGCCAATACAATGACATTATTATTGAATATAATAAGAGTCAACAAAGGGTTGCAAAGTTAGAAACTAAATTGACCTTATTTAAGCAGCAAATGGATACATTATGGTCTCAAGGGTAGGCTAGTTCTAGCCGCACTGTCTCTGACCCACCAGTGGAGCAATCTCGACCCTCTTCACAAGGACAGTCCTTAGCTATTGTTCCATATAATATGGGACAGGTTCCTATTGCAGTTGAAAGGGCTAATAGCCCAAGAGGATGACTCTCTAAGGAGAAAATAATTCAACAAGTTGAGGAGTAGAAGGAGATGGTGCAAAAAATCCGAGAATCATCAAGGAAGAGCAATTCGTTGATTGTGGATACTATTTTGAAACACTTAAACATGAGGGTCTAGGGGAAATTGAGAAATTGAGATTCATGTCAGTAGGAGAAAAAAAATATGGGGATAAGTATCCTATGGTTATATCAACTTACCAATTTGTCGAGGGAGTTGTGGAGCAAAATTTTCAAGGGTATTTTTCCCCTATGGAGTTAAAGTTTAAATGGTTAAAGGCTATATATGATGGAATGGACTTAACTCCATTGCCACACATTCTGCATAGTCAAGATGAGGTAAATCCTTTATAGGTTTAGAAAGATCAGATGAATAATATAATGATTTCTCAAACACATCAGATATGCAAAAATGCTGACATTGGTATGTTGGAGAATACATTGGAGAAACTGTCATTTTTCATCAGTTTCTTAGAGAACTTTGATAAGATGGCCATGCATGTAATGGTGAAATATGCACCCTATCAAGATAAGATTGATCAGGTCATGGATTTTAAGTGGCCATCTGAGGAAAATTTTGAGTTATGGAAAAAGGTGTTCACCGATGAATTTGAAATATGAATACCATCAGTGAGAAATGCAATTTGGTCATGTATAATATAGGTCTAGCCTCAAAAGTTATATTTGAAGATATGCTTTCTCCTTTCGATTTCAAGTATAGGGTGCTGAGGTGGAATAAATTATTACAATAGTGAAAGATGCTTCTGACATGAACAAGTGGCCCTTTGAAGGGCAGTTTATTTTCTTCCATAACAACTAATGATTATACTTGTCTTATGCCTTTTTAATCAGATGATTAAAATGTAACTGAATTAGGGATTAGCGGTCTAATGAAAAATGGACATGTGTACTCTCCAGCCTGAGGCTTGTTTTCTCCCTTATTTTATAAAAGGGAATTCTGGGCCGTGAGAAGAGGTCTGCTGAAATATCTGAGATATGAGAAATAGGATTCTAGTGATACAAAGAGTATGAATGTAAGTCCAGTTTTTAAGGTTTTGAGTCAGATAAGATAACTTGGTCAATCATGGGGTTCATATTGAGTTTTTTTTTTCCTATTGTGATACTATGCATGAATTATTAATGAAATATTGATCCAAGATGATTTTCATTGATCTTCATTTGTTCTTTACTATGAATTACGTTTAACGATAGCTCTAGTTCAAAGGATCGGTTAAATGCTTCAGTTAATCAATAAGTTCATGGAAGATAACAATAGGATTTAGAAATAAGTAATAGACTCGGGTATAGATATATGGATTGCAATGCGATTCATATAGATCATAAATGCTTAAGGTGAAATTTTCCCTGTGGTTCAGTTTTCTCTTTTGATTCCGTGCTTTGGGATATGGCACTGGAGTTTTGATCACATTTTTATTCTCTCATGTTTTGTGTTATGGCTTCAGGATATTTTTATTCAAAAATATCCTATCAATCAACTTTAGTCATGTTTGCAATTCTTTGTTAATTGGATCCGAGCCTGTTCAAGGAATAGCCAATTTCTTGAAGGATTTCATGCTTTTAGCATAAGTGGGGAATCTATATGTTGTTTATCCATATGCAAATGAATCATTTAATGTTTTATATTAAGAGCACATTTTAGGGAATACCCTCTTGGATGTTACAGAGTTCGAAGTGTAGGAGAATTAGCATTATCGTTGTTCTCACTATAGGATTTGACCCCAATTTTCGACAGCCTTTCATTGGAATCTCGATGATACATTGTCGGTCAGCCAATGATTAACATAAGTCAACGCCATCGCTCAAATTTCGTCTACATGCCGATGGGCTGAAAAATGTTGACCTCACGACGCACGCTCGTTGGAACCACAACGCCAACTTCGTCGATCGCGCGACAAACACTGCCTGGATGACGGGAGGCATACCTTCGCCAAACTGTTGGATTAACAACGTAAGTCCGTCACCATTATGACACAAATTTGATGTATTGGCAATATCGTTGAGAGATCAATATTGTTATAGCGATCAAAATTGCCTGAGAAGATATTTCGAGAGGACTGAATTTTTGTCTTAGCAATAACTTTTCATCATCAAGATACACATCTTGTCTCATCGACGAAGCACGAGGGAAGCATATCGGCAAGACATATATTATCGGAGTAAGTTCTGAAGGTCTACCTGAGTAGCTATATGACGCCGATAAGATTACATCGGCAGGAGTCTTGGAGACATAATTTAGATTGAAATAGTGATAGAAGTTCGTCGAACGAGCGACGAAATAGGCAAGTCATTACGGCAAAACTTTGTCGGATAGATTGCAAATTCATCGGACGTTTTTGCGGTTCATCGTATATTTGACGAGAAAGTGCACTTTTTTTTTTAAGACGTATTTGTTGAAAGATCAAAACTATTACAGCGATCAAAATTGCCTAAGAAGATATATTGGGAGGATTGGCTTTTTATCTCAGCGATAACTTTTCATCGGCGAGATACACATATTGTCTCACCGAGGGAAGCATATCGGCAAGACATATATCATCGGACTAAGTTCTGAATGTCTACTCGAGCAGCTATATGACGTTGATAAGCTTACTTCGGCATGAGTCTTGGTGACATAATTTAGATTGAAATAGCAATAGAAGTTCATCGAACGAGCGATGAAATAGGCAAGTCATTATGGCAAAACTTCATCGGATACATTGCAAATTCGTCAGACGCTTTTTGAGGTTCGTCGTAAATTCAACGAGAAAGTGCACTTTTTTTTTAAAAACCTATTCATTGAAATGTAGGCATATTGGTGAAAGATGAAGACTATTACAATGATCAAAATTGCCTGAGAAGATATATCGGGAGGACTGGTTTTCTGTCTCATCGATAAATTTTCATCGACGAGATACACATATTGTCTCATCGAGGGAAGCATATCGGCAAGACATATATCATCGGAGTAAGTTCTGAAGGTCTACCCGAGCAGCTATATGACGTCGATAAGATTACATCGGCAGGAGTCTTAGCGACATAGTTTAGATTGAAATAGTGATAGAATTTCGTCGAACAAGTGACAAAATAGGAAAGTAATTATGGTGAAACTTCGTTGGATACATTACAAATTCGTCGGACGTTTTTGCGGTTCGTCGTAAATTCGACGAGAAAGTGCATTTTTTTTTTAAAAACCTATTTGTTGAAAGATCAAGACTATTACAGCGATATGAGGCCTGTTTGTAGCAGCAATAATGATAACTATTTTCTTGGTTGTCATACAAGCCATCTCCATCAACAAAGCTTTGAAACCAAATCCACACACAACACAATGTTCATAGTGAAAAGTTAGCACTTTCTTTCATCTTTGCAGATTGGTTTGATGCTTCAAACGATGCATAAAAAAAAAAAAAAAGTGCATTACTTACCTTATTGAGCTTCTCTTTGTTTTGAGAATAGTTTAATATTCTCTAATTAACAAGGCCAACCACATGAAGGTGGAAGCTCATTTGCGCCCCCCCGCCCCCTCACATCACTCTTAGTTCCCCATACTCGATCATATAACATTAATCATTCATTCATCCATTAATAACATATAACATTCATTCATTCATCCTGCATTAATAACATATAACATTCATTCATTAACATATTAACATTCATTCATTCATTCATTCATTCATCCATTAATAACATATAAAATTCATTCACTCATCCATTAATAACATATAACATTGATTCATTAACATATAACATATTCACATTCATTCATTAATATATAACATTCATTTTTTCAGTTTTTACATATTATCAAAAATATGGTTGTCATAATATGATTACAATCACTTTTTTTTTGTTTCTTTTTTGCAGCTAAAAAAAGTTGAAGTGGAGTATCATTTTCAAAATCATTTGTCCCCCCTTCAGTTGTTTCAAGTTCTGCTCATGATCTTAATGTATGCCTAGTCATGTACTCACAACGTGGATGCCGCTGCAAGGGGGGGTCTGCTGCAATAGCAAAGAAATGTTAAATTGATATGTTTTATTATTATTGTTACATGTATTTCATTAATTAAAAGAACATCAGAGTGGTTCTCTTTACCTGATTGGGCCACATCATGTTCCCGATATTCTTATAGCCTCATGCTCAACATGTTGAACACCCTCTAAATCCTGATCTGGAGTTGAAACACAAAAGATTACATTAATTAATACACCAATTGCAATTAAAAATGTTTAAAAGAACATTAGAGTGGTCCTGCTTACCTAATGGAGCCACATCATGTTCCTGATCTTGTCTAGCCTGATCATGCTCAACATATTGATCACGCTCTACATGCTCTAAATTTGAAACACAAAAGGTTACATTCATTAGTACACTAAATGCAATTAAAGATGTTTAACTGTATTAATCCATACTGCGTTTTGTATAACACATGAATACATCTAGTATTGGGATGCACACCATGGCCTTCATCTGCAGGTTGCGCTCCACCCTCACCAGGCTGCATTCCAATGTCATGTGCAGGATTATCATTGCTTATCTGTGTAAAACAAATAGGCACATTATTATGGTGGAAATTAATATTGAACAGATTGCACAAGTATTCAATTCGAAATAAACTTTATTGATTTTATTTACCTGCGTGTTGGATGTAGTGGAAGATTTTGTTTTCCCAGTCAAAACTCTTAGTTGTTCAGTCAAGGCTCCATAGCCTTGGTCAAAGGCAATCTTTAGGTCCTCTTGTGTGGGTACTCTGTTGAAATCAAAGCCCTACATTTTTGCATGCGATCATGAATTTTGCTTCTATGATGTGATAAAACCAAAATTGTTTGTAATTTATTATTTGGATGCAATATTTCATTTATTGATACTTAAAAATCGTGTGGCTACTTTCATATAACCACCAGAGCCAAGTTTGTGCTGCCTATGTTTTTCTAGTCTTGCCTTTGTTGCCTTCGATGTGTCGGGCAGCCTATGAAAAATTTGAAATACGTTAGATTATGTAAAAAGAAAGATTAATCAGTATATAATTAAATTGTTGATAGTATTACATACCTTCCTTAGCCCGGTAGTATCTTTCCTTTCTTCTTTTCAGCCTTCTCCTTTCCATCCAAAACCAAGTCCTTCCACTCCCTTTCCGGAATCATGGGGGGACGCTCGTACTTTCTGTTCTTCTCTAAATGTGACCTATATTGGTCCCTAACATACTTTAGATAGGTACCAGCTTTCTTAAGGACCTTGGTTCGATTGAATGTTTTATCACCGAACAACACAACTAAACGGTTAATGAGCTCATCTTTTAAATCTTGATTTTGGGCATTCCACCATGTACGTATGGTGGGCCTGAAGAGCTCCAATGAAATATCACTTAGATGTTTATAAAAAACATCATTTCCTGCAATTATAATGTAGGCAAATATTGCCATTTTGTAAATCAATATAATAGGGCGCTATCCCCACTGTTAGCACTTACTTAAAAAAAAAATAATAATAATTAAAACATTTTAAAGTACCTGGGACCTTCTCTATCTTTATGGGAAGGAAATCCTCGATCACCACAAATGTGACCGACAATGTTCCCGTACTAGTAATATGGGAAGATCTAGGAAATGCTACTAAAACATCACCAATAGTAGTGGCCTCTGCATCCACAGGTACTGACACATGTAGTGGCATGTGTTCGCTACCAGAGGGTGGACTACCAAATGTCTGCATGGTATGTGTTGCTGACATTTCAGACGACAATATAGGCACAAATGATGGGGTCGGATGATGTGTTGTATGCGCAGGAAGATCAGGATTGACAATTGTACCATCCCCTACTTCCCAGGAAACACTTGCAGTACCTTGATCACGGCCAACAGAATGATCATGAGGATGCAAATAATCCTGTAAAAACAACACATATTTTAGTTCATGACATAAAAGAGTACAAAATATAAAACCATGAATGAACTTATGTTATAATTAAAGATCTCATGACAGCTTACTTCCAAGTTTTGTGCTCTCTGAGACAATATTTTAACCCTTCTTTTATCTCATCTATTTGAGGCACTATGAATACCAACTAAAGGATTTCTTGATTGCATTTTTTTTGGGCCTTCCTCATCATATCCATAGGGTTTGTGGAAAATGCAATGTCATCATCGCATAATAGTGACTGCACCTCCATATGGATGGTTTCCTGTACTACTGGTGCCTTTCCCTGATCAGCCAACTGCAACAAGAATATTAAAAACATTATCAAAATTAACCTAATAAACTCATGAAAAAAACATAATAATAAAACATTTTGTTCGTATCTAATTTATACAATTACAATGACATAAACTTGTTGGATAGAAGCGCCTGAAGATGGACCGCGATCTGTGCTCTGGGCCGGATCCTTCCTCATATGATCAATGTCCCACTGTGACAAAAATTAAATATAAAAAACATTACCGAAATGAAACCAATAGACTTACGAAAAAAAACATAATAATAAAATGGTATATTGGAGTCATTAATTGGAGGTTGGGTAAAATGGTATATATATATAGTACATACCACCCCCATAGTAATTGTGTTTGTATCTAAGTGATTCAAATTGTAATCGATTAGCAACTCTTTCCCTACAGTTATTGATTTTATCACACATACGAATACATAGTTTCCCTCTCGCGCCTCGAATATACAATTGGGTTGCTTATTTGTTGACCCAGGTCATGTACTATTTATAAACCCTACAATATTGCTTGATGCTTTTGGCCTCCCGTCAATGTACCTAGCCACTCCTTTATTTTGATCCTTATCTTTTAGTTGTATATAATTTGCTAATAGTGCATACCTACGCATACTTCGTGTATATCAAACTAGCTGCATCCAATCTTTGTAACTGTAACAGGGTCCAACATACTCCATCAACTCAGTAACTTTGTCGTAACAAAATTTTATGCCATCCATGCAAAATAGGCCCAAACTATGTAATGACGATGGTGCTATGCGATATATCCTCTCATTGACACAAAGATCAGTGTTTATTGGAGGAAGTTCCTTGGGTACCCATTGTTTTTGTAGATGTTTGTACCTCAAGGGTACCTCGTTGTCGCCTATGCTCTCATCATCATAAGAACATGACCCCCCTTCAGTAAGAAAAAATTCCATGCATTTACGAAATTTTCTTCTAATCTTTTGACCTCTAAATGATCTCCCTCTTTTAGACCTACTACATGTCTCGCTTTCCTCTTCTCTTCCTGAATTTCCCTCACTTGAGGAAGATAAATCTGACAATACCTATTTTGTGGTGCCTGCACTCATAAGGATGTTGGATGAAGTTCTTTCATGGTGATGTGATCTGAAGGTGACATTATGATTAATTTATCATTTCATCGCTAGAAATTGACAGGTTATAAGGTAATCAAGTCTTGATAGATTGCAAGTTATTGTTACTACCGTCCAAATGTGTCCATCACAAATCAAATCTACTTAACATCTTTGTGTAGCGTCTTTGCAAGCATAAAGTAACTTCAAATGATAGTTTGGAGTTAGTTCTTTCTTCTTTCAACAAGTATTGTAGCTCATTTTTGGAGCTTTCAAGAAAAAGATAGCATTGTAACTCATTTTCACAGACTTGTACTCAGCTGTATTTTTACCTTTCAATCAATAAAAGCAAGCTATTTTTCCTTCTCAATACTGGATATTGTGTGATAACATGAAATTATTGATATTTCCTTATGATGATAATGTTTATCCTTGGTTCTAGTCTAGTTTCTCATAGCCTTTATACAAAAGTGCATGTTTGTGCAGGTCATAGTTTGTGTTCTACCAGTTCTATGTAGGATTCAATTGTGAAGTCAAACATTCGAGCCTCTAGGAAGGTCATTTGTTGTTCCACTTGATTTTTGCCATAAACTTCAAAGCCTATCTATGAAATACTTATGCAAAACATGTCAAAACTGAGTTATGTATATTATAGGACAACCATAAAAAAGGTAGAAAGGTTTGAAGAATGTAGTCATGATAATATTATATCAACCTTATTGGGTTTTTTGAAAGAAGAAGAAAACCATGAAGTTCCAAATCAATTTCTTGTACCACAAGAGCACCATAAGAGTAAGATGAAGGATATGATCACACCAAAAGAGGAAAAAGGAAAAACCAATCTAAAGCTTTCAAGAGGATGTCCTATCAGGCATCTAACTAGGATGGAAACTAGCAATGCATCACAAGTCATTATTGCACCCAAGCATGAGGACTCTATCCTACTATCCTATCCATTTTAAGATAACATGAATGGTAAGTGGATTTGTGGATTTGTTTTTCTCCATTTATGAGGCATTGCAATAGTTGGTTAAACATCTATCATTTCTTCATTTCCTCTTTGATGCTCACAAACATATGGAGCATTACAAGTTGCAAAGAAAGGGTAGCTACTTTCATGAACCAGTTAATGGTTTTATTTAGGTATTCCTTTCCTTAGTTAGTCTAGGTTAGGATAGTTTTTGTTTTAAGTGAATAAGTTTTGTTTGCACAATTAGTTTGTTTTGAGTCATTTGGTAGGTTGAATAAGGTTGGTAGGTGTTATGTGGTGGAGCTTTTATTTTCCTTCCCTTTGGGGTGGTTTTATCTTCGTTATTTTTCTACTGGTCTGGTATTTGGGGGTTTTTTCTTTCTAGCCATTGACTTGCTATCAGTAGTGCTCAGTCACTTAAGTCATGTTTTATCCCTTTTGGCCATCACTTCATTGGCCCCTTTTACCTATCCTTTCGGTTTTGCATTTTGACTTATGCATCCCTGTGGTTTTCGGCCTATTAACCTTTACAATGTAGCCTTTGAATTATTTTTTGACCCCGTGGGTTATTTCCCCGTTTGCCTAGTGGTCCCCTTTCTTTAAAGTAACTATTTCGCATGTGCAGATTTGTATTAGCCGACGGATGCAAGAACTACGATCTTGACCGTTCATCGCACACCTCGCAAGGTTTGTGCTTGCGTCACAGAAAATGCTGCGAGGCTTGCGAGATGCTACCACCTGTTGTGTAACTTGGTGGGGCTAGTTTTTGAGTGTTGACTGATGGACAGGTGATGATGCTGACAGTTGTGTACTATCTGATGCATCTGGGTCGTCCCTCACTGACCTCGCACAATTAAAACTTTAGTTTCAATAATTCTGTGAGGTACACGATGTGTTGACGAGTGGGCACCAGTGTTATCGATTAACGAATAAGGTGGGACCCGTTCCATGCTGATGTGGTACCTAATGGGCAATATTCTTGCTCGCTTGCTGACTAGAAGGAGGATGTGTCATTTTCAAACTACTGTTGACCAAATCTAGACTGTCCATCTGGGCAACTGTATCTTTGATCAACGGTGTGTTTTCAAACAAACTGGTGTTGTACTATAGCTGTTCTATCTCACGCGAGTGAATAGTAATGGTCAAGTTCGACTCGGCCTGTGTAATTAAATGCTAAATAACCAGTGGATTGCTATTTCAGTGTTGCATTCTAGTTTATAAGAATTCCTCGGTGTTTAGAAAAGTGGCTATTATCTCAGTTCTCCATTATCATGACAGTTGGCACTCTGTAAAATAAATAGTAAGTGATACGAACGCCTTCTTTTGTAATTTTAGAATATATTAGCGTTGCCTATTGAATAATTGGTGATTGTGTCCTTTTCGATTCCTGGTGAATTGTTAAGCGAATTGGCTATTAGAGCTTATATAGGTCATTGCTAGTGATTTGTGTGCATATAAAAAAGTTTTTTGTAACGGCAGTCAAGAATAGGGTGTAATTGTTTGTTTTTCTTTAAGAAAACCCTAGTTCAAATCCCCTTCTATTTAAAATATATGGCATCCAAGGCACGAACTATTGGTCCCGAGGCTATGCCTAGGGGTTACTCACAAGATATTATTGATCTGTTGAAACCTTCTATGAGTGAGAAGCAAGAAGGAAGGATATTGTTCTATGGACCCATGATTCATGAAGGTTTAATGGACAAACAGTGTACAATCCATGATGCTGAATTGACGTACACTGGTTGGCAGCTCTTTTCCAATTGGTTTGGAAATAGAAATTTGCCTGTTCCTTTGTGTAATCCATGGAGACTGGACTTGGGTAAGCTGGTGGTACCAAATGTCTATGAAGATGTAGACTTATTAAAAGATATTGCTGCAAGGTATGATCCTGTGACTCAAATTGTCAGACCACATCTTGGCAAGCCTATGATTAAAGTAACCAGAGAGGAAATTGCAGAGATTTTTGGCTTACATGAATGGAGCCAAGATATGATTCCCATCAAATTGGAGGTCTTCAGGGAAGAATACAAAAACACTAAGGGTTTGATAAGGACATCCCTTTTGATACCCCATTTGGCTGTGTCGAGAAGAGGGAAGAATCAGAAAAAGGTTTTTATTAGCAAGAATGAGCGTGAACCTTTCCCGATAGACTACTTCACCCCTCATTTCAAGAAGACCATCTGTGCACTATGTCAAGTTTTGGGGATTGACCTGAAGAAGACTATGCCTATAGAGATAATGTATATGGCTGTCAACCTCCAACACCCTGGTTATAATGTGGTATATGACTTTTCCACTTACCTTGCAGAGAACATAGATTCTAGCTTAGCAGCTTTGAAGCTGGGAAAGAATTGGGTAAAATTCAGATGGTTTTCACTGTTGATTCATATGTTTTTATATAGTGGTCAGAAGGTATTTGAAAAAGATATGGAGTTGAAGAAGATGGAAGGAGATATTGAAATGTTTGTCCAATATTGGACTAGGGTCTTAGACAAAAATGATCATAAGTTTGATTATGTCACCTTTCATAATATTTTTGGATCTAAGTTAAGGAAGGCTCTAGTTGTTGATCCACCTAGGATTCCAAAATAAATTCATGACTTTCTAAGACCTATGGAGAGGAGGCTTGAGCTGAATCTAACCCACAATTGGGGTGATATTATCCCCAATCACAATACTACAATCTTCAGGGTCTTTGGCACCAGTGCCATCCCATCTGTCCTACCTAAAGAAGTTCCTCTCAGACTTGGTTTTGTAGAGATTATGAGGCAATTGGGAGCATCTCAATATTTCCATTTGCCTGCTGAACACAAGAAAGGAACCTTTTTCCCTGAATATACAGCTTTTGCAGATTTTGTTATGATAAAGGGAGGGTGGAGAAATTTACACTTGTTACTCAAGCCATATAGATTGAATACTGTACGCCCTAGGAATTATGATCCTGAGGGTTTTATCTCCCAAATGAAGGCTAGACATCGGACTGGAACCTTTGTTCATAATTTCTACTATCCTAAAGATATCATTAAGAATATTTTTTATGAGGACTTACAGGATGAGAGAAAGGCAATGTACATTGCCTATTCAAAAATGGTAAGAAATAAACAGGAGAAAATACCTGGTTTTGATCCTGTACCTGATGCTAAAGATGAGCTCAGCAGGGCAATCTATGTTCTTGATAATTTTGAGAGCATAGTAGGAGTCTTGAAGGAGGAAAGGATTGTAGAAGGAAAGGGAAAGTCACATGTTACTGAGTAGCACCCTGAGATAAGAATCGAAGAAAGGCCTACCTACTAGCCTCAAGGGAAAATAAAAGTGTTTTCAAGAAGGAAGAGAAATAGGACAGAGGAAGTTACGATGAGTGGTGCATCATCCATCCTAAAGAAATTAGTATCTGGTATTCTTGATCTGGATTCGCCTCTGAAGAGTTTAGAACAGATTAGCACATCATCCCCAAAGAGGCCTAGAACTCATAATATGGGGGATGTTGGCCAAAAAGGTAATGATGAGGAGGATATTATTGTAACTCTGGATGAAATAAATCCAGAAATGCCACTAGATTCGACTGAAATTGCAATGAGCTCAGGAGCCATCACCCTAAGATTAGGGAAGGATGAGATTAAAGGAATTACAAATAGTGATGATTTGAGAATGGAAGCCTACAAAGAATTCATGATGGATGACTCTTTTATCCATACCCGTGCTTTTGAAGATTTTGTATGGAGAGCTCATCTCTCATCTTATACTGAGCAGGTAGCACATGAGAGAAGTTTGCACCCAGAGCTTCCAGAGCAAGTAATTCAGTCAAAGGTCAGAGTACAATTGAAGGAGAGGTTTAAGGAAATCACACCAGAATAGGGTAGAAAATTGGTTCAAAAGTGTGGGATATTGCTACTCCCTTAATGGGATATTGCTGATGCTGTAGTATTTGATATAGTAAGAAGGGAAAATAAACCGCTTCTTGCAACAGAGGAGGAGGCGACATTAGCACTTAAAGGATCAGCTTTCAGTGAAGAGTGGGATTCTCTGGCAATATGGTCACTATCTATAGGGTCTCGAAAACCTATTATCGCTGAAACATCCAATTTTAGTGGTCATTTGATTGTGAAGAGAGTTGCTGATACCCCTGCCTTGGAGGCTGTTGACATGGTTGTGAATGTTGCCAAATTTACTAGGGCAACCGTGGAGGATTTAACTAAAAACCAAGATACTCTGAGGAACCAGTATAATGACATTATTATTGAGTATAATAAGAGTCAACAAAGGGTGGCAGAATTGGAAACATAAATGGCCTTATTAAGGAAACAAATGGAAACCTTGAGATCCCAAAAGCAGGTTAGCTCTCGCCAAATTATTGCTGACCCACCAATTGATCAACCCCAACCTCTTGCATAGGTTCAATCTTGGGCTATGGTCTCGTATAATATGGGACAAGTGCCTATTGCGGTTGAGAAGGCCAGTACCTCGAGCGAAGATCCTTCTAGGGAAAAGTTACTCCAACAGATTGAAGAATATAAGGAGATGGTAAATCAAATCTCGAATGCAGCAGGAAGGAATAATTCAGAAATTGTTGATACTATGTTAAGGCATCTACATAAATGGGTCTAGAGTAAGTTGAATGGTGTTCACGCGAATTATGCCTTGATGCTACAAGCACTTGAATTGTTTCCAAGGGATAGAGAATTGGCTATCCCTTTGCTAAATAGATGGGGCCCTAGAATGGAAAAATTGAAATTTATGGCAGTTGGAGCAAAGCAGCATGGGAATAAGTATCCTACAGTCATGACAACATATCAATTTGTTAAGACTATTGTTGAGCAAAAATTCCAGGGGTCTGCTGCTCCTATGGAGTCCAAAATCAAAGCACTGAAGGATATTTATGATGGAAAAGATTTGACTCCACTACCTCATATTTTGCATAGTCAGGATAGT
>CM021102.1:591101852-591140202 GCA_007115665.2 Sequoiadendron giganteum
AGGGATTAGGGTTTAAGGGTTGAGGGATTAAGAGGGTATAGGGGTTGAGGGATTAGGGTTTAAGGGTCCCACTCTCCCCTCTCTCCCTCCCACTCTATCTCCCACTCTCTCCATCTCTCTTTCTCCCACTCTCCCCCTCTATCCCTCTCTCTTTATCTCCCACTCTCCCCTCTCTCCCTCCCACTCTATCTCCCACTCTCTCCATCTCTCTTTCTCCCACTCTCCCCCTCTCTCCCTCCACTCTATCTCCCACTCTCTCCCTCTCTCTTTCTTCCACTCTCTCCTTCTCCCTCCCTTTCTATCTTCCAATCTCCCACTCTCCCCTCTCTCCCTCCCACTCTATCTCCCACTCTCTCCCTCTCTCTTTCTCCCACTCTCCCCCTCTCTCCCTCCACTCTATCTCCCACTCTCTCCCTCTCTCTTTCTTCCACTCTCTCCTTCTCCCTCCCTTTCTATCTTCCACTCTCCCCCTGTCTCACTCCCACTCTCTCAAAAACTCCTATACTCTAAAAAATACACTAAGAAAATGAAATTTACATAACGCGAGCGCATTTTTTAGTCCACTAAAACGGTAAAAAAATCTATATACCCATGATTTGAAGGCCCACAATCTACATATTCCCCTGGTTTTGTGCGTGCTCTGACAAAAAATATCTTTTTGATGATGTTGTGAAGTGTGCAAGCATATTTTTCACATTCCATCACCTTTTCCATGATCTTTTTACCACCTTTGCATGATAGCAGAGTTTCCACGTTGAAAGACATATAATATCAATTGAAGTTTGAATTCCATTGAAAACTGATATACAATTGAAGTGCGGAAGGGAACAAGATTTTGAACAAGTCAAATTGTTGTGGAGTTTGAAGAAAGAAGAAGCTAAGGCTACATAATTGGGTTGAACTCCTCCATTTGAAATTCTAGTTTTTAAGGTATGTGAAGTCTTTACAAATTTTCTTTCATTCTATTATGGCTTGCTTTCATTTTTTGTTTGTCATTATAACCTTAGATTGTCAATGCATATTTTAAATTACCAAATTATATACACAATTAGTTACACTTGCCAATTATAGAAATTCAAAACAATTCACCAAAATTCATCCTTTAAGACAACTCCAAGCCTCTCCCATTCATTTGAAGGGTCCAAACACCTTCCAATACCTCTGCACAAACTAATGCAGTACAAAGGAAGAAATCAACACCTTTCTTGACACACGCATTCAACTATATTTCCCTTCACAAAACATTTGATTCGTATACTCAAATTAGCATCAAGAGTTCCCAATTCCTTAAGGACATTCAAAACACCTTCAAAAATCTTGAAAATAACTGATTACAATCAACTAGGTTCCTCAAAACATCAACCAATGATTATGTCATTCACAAGTTGTTTAGTTCTAGGTCTCAAAACATGATAATTTCTAGGTCTTAGGACCTTACCCACTCAACTAGGCTTCCAATACAAAAACCCCCATTTTTCAAAGCAAAGAGGGAGGGTTTATAGAAACTCCTATACCCGGGCCTTCCCAAACCATTCCAAAGCATCAAACATCTTTAAAATACCTTGCACAAGGTCAAAAGTTCATTACATAGACCACTCCTTCAACAATTGATGGGGAGTCTTATCTTTCAAGAGCAATCTTGCTCTTCCCAAGACCTATTATCTAGTCTTCCTAGGTTATTCCTCCCTAACCTACTCAAGGATCCCTCCTAAACCCCTCTCACCTCATAAGACTCTCCACCAATTTCAAATTCTTCACCATTGCTCTCAATTCACCACTAAGCTTTCGTGAGCTCCACATTGACCCAAAGTGTCCTAACCACTCCAGGGGCTAGGAAAGGGTATTCTCACTATCCCCTTGTTGATTTGACTCCTCATTGATCCATCTCATAGGATTCTTTCACCTTGTACCCATCACTTTCTTGAAAAACCCAATTTTAGGCCTTGTAGCCTTTTGCCCAATTAAGCCTCCTAGAACCCGTTTTCTTGGCTTTTCTCAAAAACGATCTTAACAATCCCAAAATATTTTTATAGATTCTTTCTAGTGGTACCCTATGCTTCAAGATTTACAATATGTTTATTCCCTTTGGTGTCCATACATAGGACTGTCCTCATACCCCCTATTTTCAAGGGTTTCTAGGGTTCTGGCTCCTTTTTCCAACTTTGAGGGCTTCAATGACCTCCTCAACTCTCCTCCTTGCAACACTTGTCTGGAATACATGTTCCCACACTCTCTTGCTCTTGATTGGCACACACCAATCCATTTAGCAACTTTCTTTTCTGCTGTCCTCTCCAAGTCACTAGCCAGAATGCACTCGCACTCACCTAATTCTTGATGAATTCACCATCTCCCCTGAAAACCAAGACACCACACACCATATGTACACTATAAAAATAGTCCCCTACTTGATTCAAAGTGGCCATGGTAGCCTTTCCACGGGAACTCAAGTGGGGATCATTATTTCCAAAAACTGGCCTTAACCGGCTATAAGACCAAAAACTCTAAAAACTTGCAAAAAAGAAAGCAATTGAACTAAATGGTTAATATAATGCTTCACACAGTAATTAAGTGACACAATTGAAAGACTCAAATCATTATACATGTCCTTTCAATCCATTCTTAATTGGATGAAGGCACAAAAACATAAATTCAATGAAATTTGCACTCTTCCAACTCACAAATTCCCCTTCCAAAACTCCAAATCATACAATAGATTTCCCACATGCTCAATTAGGGTCTTTCTGACCTTATATACCTTTCTCCCATGTGCTAGGACCCTTCGGTTGGGCTTAGAGCATCATTAATTTTAGGACAAATTGCCAAGTCTACATGGACTAATTTGCCTAATTTCATCATTCAGGCTTCTCCAAACTTCAAGGCTCTAGACTACCCTAAGTTTTCCTTAACTCACACATAAATGAAGCCTTCAATGAAATATATTTTTCAATTATCTTGAATGGATACATTTTTTAGGAACTAATATTCATCTCATTACCATGGTATAGATAAAATTATCCGCCATGCCAAAGAAAAAGACAAAGAGGAAACTAACAGACGAAGAGAACGAAACCTTGAAAGAAAAGGAGAGAGTTCGGGTGGTGGCATATCGTGAAAAGAAGAAATTGGAAATGATTGATGAAAACAACCCGATTGTAGAGGAACCTCAACTGTCTAAAAGAGAACAAGAATTGGCAACACAAAAGGCATGAATACAAAAGCATCATCATAAGACAGATTCAGATACCGTAGTTGGAGACACACCCTCTACGACAAGTGAATATGAAGGGACACCATTAAGCACAAGCAAATATGGAGGGACACCATCTAGCACAAGTGAATATGGACGGACACCATCTACTGCAAATGAATATGGAGGGACACCATTTACCGCAAGTGAATATTGTTGGACACCATCCAACACATTTCAAGTTGAGAGTACATCATCACTCAAAATTGACGAAGAAGGTATGCCATCATTCCCATGTGAACCTCAAGATATGTCTTCTTCTCCACCCTCGATCGAAGGTATGGAATCTAGCCCACCTCAATTAAATATTGATGAAATTCCTAATGTTGAGATGTATGTACCTAGGAGAACACCACCAAGAATTTTGCGTAGAAAGCCAAAGTATTTGATTAATATTGATGATGATATTTTGCAGCACATGGAAGGTAAGATTTCAACACGCACTTCTAGAAGATATGCTAAAGGGATTTGGGAACGATTCTTTGAAAGGCTAAATGAGACTGCAAGATGTTGACTATTTGTTGAAATGATGCGGGGTGTAAAGTATAGGAACATCATGAAGACTCTTGGGTTGAGAACATCAAATGCATCGAGTGAAGACACTATTGTGAAGAATCTAATGGATGCTTATGAGAGTGTGGGTAAGACCTCATGCTCAAAGGATAGTAATGTCACCCGATGTGTCATTACATCAACTTTGGTAAGTTGTCAAACAAAGAGAGCTCACCTAATTAAAAATACTAGTGAAAAAACGGGAATTAGTAGAAAGACTTTATCAAGAGACATTCAAAGGCGGCAAAGAATTGAGGGCAATGATACAAATGAATTATGGGCATTCTTGGGGAGACTGTCACAAAAAGATAAAGAATTTGTCGAAGCCTTGAGAACACTAATTGAAGAGTATTGGAAGAATAACACAAGGCCATCTCTGAATCAAAGGGATGTGGTAAGAAAGAGAATTAGTAGTCGGAATCATGAGCCACATCCAAAGTATTTTTTGGATATGACTCAAACCCAATTTTTTCGGAAATTTGAAAATGATTATCCTCAAATTAGTATTTCTCAAAGATTTTTTGAACTGCTTAAACCTTTTTATGTCAAGATAAATCACACATGCACTACTTGTTGTTGTAGACTACATATTGAATTTTCTAACCATTACGATGTTTATCGTTCTATATGTTTAGATTTGCATACTAACGATGTTTTGTAGGATTGTGGCATAGAAGCCCCACCAAAATCTTCAAGAGAGTTCTTATCAAAAAATTTATGTGAAATAGAGGATGGCCAGATATTCTATAGGACAACATGCTTGGATGGTTCATGCGAGCGTTGTGGTGGCTTCCAGCATATGCCAATATGTCAACATATGGAAATCACATATGAGGTGGGCCAAAAACTAGTAGAGTTCGGGAAGTATAAAACAGTGGCATATGCTACAAAAGATGGGTCTCAAGCAAAAAGGTGTGATTTGGTTATTGAGAAGATTCCAATGTACAAATTTATGACCACATTTCCTGACAGTATACTATCTGAGTATGTAATGCATACCCATAGAGCCCAATGGTTGGACACGTAGTTCAAACTATGCAAGGACACCTTTCCAATTGGAAGCATAGTATCCGTGGTTGACTTTGCAGAGAACTACACTCTACAACCACAACATGAGGTGTAGTCACAGTATTACAACTCCACACAAGTTTCGATATTTGTGCACATAGCATTCATTCATGCATCTGATAGTACAAATGAGCAAAGGAAGGTATTGAGGGAGTACCACTTTTACATTAGTGATGATCGCACACATTCTCTAGAGTTCGTGCAAGGTTGCTTCCAGATGTTCTACAGTGGTTTGGCTCAGAGGGGCATAGAAACGATCAACATATAATATGGTCTGATAACTGTGCAGCACAGTTCAAGAACTCGCGCATGTTCTACTGGTTGTGCAAGATGCATGTCATTATAGGTGTTCAACATATGTGGAACTTTTATGAGGCTAGACATGGAAAGGGGGAGCATGTGTGAAAAGAGCATTAGCATGTGAAGAGTTAAAGTATAAAGACAGTGCAAAGTTGATAGATGCAAAATCAATCGTCGAGTGGTGTAATGCTTTGATGGGTCCAGGTAATGAAGGTACGTCTTTAGTTCATAGTTTTTTTGGTTGATGGATGATACTAACATTGCACCATATGAAGATTGTTGTACACTAATAGGATCGAGCGAGGTACACTCTTTCCTTAGCTCAAATGCAGGTTCATGGAGTATCAATACACGAAAGATGGAATGCTTTTGTTCTTCATGTACAATGCAAGACTGGAATGATTGTGAGTCAGGGGAGTGGGTTGACAAATGGTTCACAAGTTATCTTAGCCCACTTCACACGTATTGCCCTCCGACGGCATTGGAACTGACACAGATAGAATCATCGGTGGACTTTGACCACATATCAAATCTAGTTCAACGAGGTGATATATCTACTTTCTTAGTTGTTAAAATTTCATATCGTTAGATCTTACTTTGTATTGTATTCATAATGTTGATAAATTTCAAGAGATTTTTTGCACATATCAATGTAGGGCATGTTTATGCAGTTATTGCAGATGAAGACAATGAAGAGGGAACAGACTATTACTTGTGTCATTGTGTTGAGATAAAAAATAAATTGGAGGCCCCAGTTATAGATGGAGAAAACATCGAATACCCTACAGGGTCAGTTGTGGTTATTGAAACATGGCTTAGAAGGTACCCACATTCAAGTGTTAAATATTGGCTATTTTAGGACTTTGACATGCATCGTAAGATTCTTCATTACTCGAACCTTGTCATGGCATCCAATGTTCATTTGACCAAATATGGGGGTAGAGCTTTGAACAAGACGTTATGGAAGGTCCGTGAGTCTGACCATGAGGCAATACTTGACACAATAAAGAGTAGAGCAGACCCGGATGGTTTGTTGGATTAATTTGTAAGTATATGCACATTGGTTCTTATTGATTTATACATGTATGCACATTAATTTGTTTGATGCCAATGCTATCATCTTCTTTTATAATGATTGGTGTCCCCTTGCAAAAAATGCATATATATGAGTCATCCAAGAGAATGTCAACCAGAAAAGCAATGCAACATCCTTATTTTGATGCTTGCATGCAACATCTGTAAGTGCCTTCCATC
The DNA here is from genome assembly GCA_007115665.2 of Sequoiadendron giganteum. NCBI lineage: Eukaryota > Viridiplantae > Streptophyta > Pinopsida > Cupressales > Cupressaceae > Sequoiadendron > Sequoiadendron giganteum. The sequence continues at coordinate 591,108,274 of CM021102.1, forward strand.
TATTTTTATTTCATTTCCATTTTGGATGCTCCTTATTTTTCTCTTTTACTTTGCGTATTTGTAAGTAAACTATTAAGGGTTGATTGATCTTTTGTTGTAGAAAATGCTGATTTAAGAGCCATTGAAAAGAAAATCTCAGCCAAAAAAGCAATGCAACATACTTATTTTGATGATTTTGACAAATCTCAATTTTGATTTCAAGCCATTGTAAGAGAGCATGTGAAGCTTAGTGAGGGAATCTCAAGTTACTCATTTGAAGTTAACCTCGTGATGAGCACCTATGATGTAGACATTTAAAGAGAATCTTGAATGTATGAGTGACATTGTAAAAGATCTGAGAGAACGAAGTGTTAGAGGCATTGTAATAAGATTTAATTAGATAATGAGATATACTCAAATATTTTAAGTTTGAAGTTCATGTTTGGTGTAGTAGCACCTTGTTCTGTAAATGCCTTGAGTAGGAAAATTTGCAAACTTTGAATTTTGAAATGTAAACAATGTGAAAAAGGTCATATAAAGGTCATGTAAACAATTTGTACACATTTTTCTGCAACTCATGTGACCAAGCAGATTGTTCCAATACGTCTGAATAGGTATGTTTACACTAGGAATGGTCTCTTTTCACACCGAAATATGTATAATCACTCCAAGCTATGTTCCATTGGATCGATCCCTTAAGGGTCCAAAGTGCAAAATGGCTGCAAACTTCAGCATGCTAGTACTCAGATGTCTTGATGCTTAGAAACTTCTTGTCTAATCCTATAGGATCATGTTGAGCCTATCTACAAAAACCTCTCTCGGTTTTGGCTACCTTGGAGTGGTTTTCTCATGGCGGCGGATTTTCACTTGATGGAAAAGGTGTCAAATTCAAGCAGTGCAAAGTTGCAAAGTGGTGCAACTTTCGCTCTGTAACTCGTGTGACCAAGCGGATTGTTCCAACACGTCTGAATAGGTATTTTTATGCTAGGCACAATCCTCTTTCGCACCGGAGCACGTGGAATCGTTCTGAGCTATGTTCCACCAGATCGATCCCTTAAGGGTCCAAAGTGCAAAATGGCTGCAAACTTCAGCATGCTAGTACTCAGATACTGTGATGCTTAGAAACTTCTCATCCAATCCTATAGGATTGCATTGAGCCTATCTACAAAAACCTCTCTCGGTTTTGGCTATCTTGGAGTGGTTTTCTCATGGCGGCGGATTTTCACTTGATAGAAAAGGTGTCAAATTCAAGCAGTGCAAAGTTGCAAAGTGGTGCAACTTTCGCTCTGCAACTCATGTGACCAAGTGGACTATTCCAACATGTCTGAATAGGTATTTTTACGTTAGGGATGGTCCTCTTTCACACCGAAACACGTGAAATCGCTCCGAGCTATGTTCCACCGGATCGATCCCTTAAGGGTCCAAAGTGCAAAATGGCTGCAAACTTCAGCATGCTAGTACTCAAATACCGTGACACTTAAAAAATTCTCGTTTGATCCTACAGAAACGCGTTGGCCCCTCTAGAAAAACCTCTCTCGGTTTTGGCTATCTTGGAGTGGTTTTCTCATGGCGGTGGATTTTCACTTGATGGAAAAGGTATCAAATTCAAGCAGTGCAAAGTTGCAAAGTGGTGCAAATTTCGCTCTGCAACTCGTGTGACCAAGCAGACTGTTCCAACATGTCTGAATAGGTATTTTTATGCTAGACACAGTCCTCTTTTGCACCAAAACACGTGGAATCGCTCCGAGCTATGTTCCACCGGATCGATCCCTTAAGGGTCCAAAGTGCAAAATGGCTGCAAACTTCAGCATGCTAGTACTCGGATAGCGTGACACTTAGAAACTTCTCATCTAATCCTACAGAAAGGCGTTGGGCCCCTCTAGAAAAACCTCTCTCGGTTTTGGCTATCTTGGAGTGGTTTTCTCATGGCGGCGGATTTTCACTTGATGGAAAAGGTGTCAAATTCAAGCAGTGCAAAGTTGCAAAGTGGTGCAACTTTCGCTCTGCAACTCATGTGACCAAGTGGACTATTCCAACATGTTTGAATAGGTATTTTTACGTTAGGGATGGTCCTCTTTCACACCGAAACACGTGGAATCGCTCCGAGCTATGTTCCACCGGATCGATCCCTTAAGGGTCCAAAGTGCAAAATGGCTGCAAACTTCAGCATGCTAGTACTAAAATACCGTGACACTTAAAAAATTCTCGTTTGATCCTACAGAAAGGCGTTGGGCCCCTCTAGAAAAACCTCTCTCGGTTTTGGCTATCTTGGAGTGGTTTTCTCATGGCGGTGGATTTTCACTTGATGGAAAAGGTATCAAATTCAAGCAGTGCAAAGTTGCAAAGTGGTGCAACTTTCGCTCTGCAACTCGTGTGACCAAGCAGACTGTTCCAACATGTCTGAATAGGTATTTTTATGCTAGACACAGTCCTCTTTTGCACCAAAACACGTGGAATCACTCTGAGCTATGTTCCACCGGATCGATCCCTTAAGGGTCCAAAGTGCAAAATGGCTGCAAACTTCAGCATGCTAGTACTCGGATAGCGTAACACTTAGAAACTTCTCATCTAATCCTACAGAAAGGCGTTGGGCCCCTCTAGAAAAACCTCTCTCGGTTTTGGCTATCTTGGAGTGGTTTTCTCATGGCGGTGGATTTTCATTTGATGGAAAAGGTGTCAAATTCAAGCAATGCAAAGTTGCAAAGTGGTGCAACTTTCACTCTGCAACTCGTGTGACCAAGTGGACTATTCCAACATGTCCAAATAGGTATTTTTACACTAGGCACAACCCTCTTTCACATTGAAACATGTGGAATCGCTCCGAGCTATGTTCCACCAGATCAATCCCTTAAGAGTCCAAAGTGCAAAATGGCTGCAAACTTTAGCATGCTAGTACTCGGATACCGTAACACTTAGAAACTTCTTGTCTAATCCTACAGAAAGGTGTTGGGCCCCTCTAGAAAAACCTCTCCCGGTTTTGGCTATTTTGGAGTGGTTTTATCATGGCAGTGGATTTTCACTTGATGGAAAAGGTGTCAAATTCAAGTAGTACAAAGTTGCAAAGTGGTGCAACTTTCACTCTGCAACTCGTGTGACCAAGTGGACTATTCCAACACGTCCAAATAGGTATTTTTATGCTAGGCATGGTCCTCTTTTGCACCATAACATGTGGAATCGCTCTGAGCTATGTTCCACCAGATCGATCCCTTAAGGGTCCAAAGTGCAAAATGGCTGCAAACTTCAACATGCTATTACTCAGATATCGTGATGCTTAGAAACTTCTCATCCAATCCTATAGGATCACATTGATCCTATCTACAAAAACCTCTCTCGGTTTTGGCTATCTCGTCGTGGTTTTCCAGTGGTGGCGGATTTTCACTTGATGGAAAAAGCATCAAATGCAAGCAATGGAAAGTTGCAGAGTGGTGCAACTTTCATTCTGCAACTTGTGTGACCAAACGGACTAATCCAACATGTCCAAATAGGTATGTTTATGCTAGGCAAGGTCATCTTTTACACCGAAACACGTGGAATCGCTTTGAGCTATGTTCCACCGGATCGATCCCTTAGGTTGGAGGAGTCTTAAGTTGCAAATTTGTAAATTGCTTAATGCAAAAAATTTGAAATGATATTGAATGGCCGACTTAGCACTCATTGCATCTAAGTGATGCTCATAGAGGTGGGGCACTAGGCCTTCCTGGGAGGTCACCCATTCCAGTATACTCTAGCTCAAGCGCTTAACCATGAATTTTTTTCCCCAAGAAGGCACAGTGGAAAAGGCAGAATCCACTGTACTTTTGATGAGTGGAAAGGAATTCCTAAGAGACATGAAGGAGGAAGAAGGAGTTGTCTATGCAATCATGTTCAAGCCAAAGGAGGAGGAGTCACCTAGCCGGCTACCTATGACAACAGAGGTGAAGCAATTGTTGGATCAGTTCAGGGATATCATTTGTGAAGGCACACCAACTACACTACCATGTAAGAGGGCAATTAGTCATCAAATTGACTTTGTACCAGGAGCAACATTGCCTAACAAGGCTGCATACAAAATAACACCAGAGTAGAACAAGGAGATAGCAAGGCAAGATCAAGAACTTTTGGACCAAGGGTTGATCAGGAAAACCATAAGCCCATGTGTTGTTCTAGTGGTGTTGGCACCTAAGAAGGGAGATAAGTGGAGAATGTGTATTGATTCTAGGGCCATAAATAGGATAACCATTAGATATAGGTTTCCTATTCATAGGATAGAAGACTTAATGGACTATTTAGGGGGTGCTAAATACTACTCCAAGATTGATTTGAAAAGTGGCTACTATCAGATTTTGATGAAAGAGGGAGATGAATGGAAGTCAGCTTTTAAAACCACGGAGGGGTTATATGAGTGGTTAGTAATGCTGCAGATGAAAAGGATAGGGCCATGCAAAGTGTTGGCTAAGTATGGATCCAATGCATACAAGGTGGAGTTACCCAAGCAGATGTCCATTTCACCTATCTTCAATGTGAAGGACTTGGTGAAGTATAAAGGAATAGAAATGGATGAGGAACAATATAGTGCTAAGGTGAGTAAGGATGTGGATGAACTCAAGGTACCTGATCAGATCAGACCACAAGTGGACAAGATTCTAGACTCAAAGGTGAAGAAGAAGACTAAGCACAAGACATACATGGAGCACCTAGTGAAGTGGAGACATCAACTAGAGTCAGAGGCTACTTGGATAGCAGAAAGTAAATTTAAGAAGCATGGAATTAGTGAGGAGCTCTTGACACCACAGGTTGCTTAACTTCTTTGTTGTAGGGGGGAGAATGGTGTAGGAGGACCTTAAGGTCTTTTGGAGAGATCTTTGCAATTTTGGCTTGTAGGTGGTTCTAGGCAACCACCAAGGGAATAAGGACTATGATGTAAATTCCCAAGAGTGTTTTTGATGAGTGAATTGGAAATAGGTTTGTTAGGGGCTTGCGGTTTGGGTAAGTCTTGGACACTGTGAGCATTTTGAGCAATGTTGCCTTGGCTATTTATCTTAAAAGTTGGAAAATGGCATTAATGATGCTCTAAGCCCAACCCAAGGGTCCTAGCACATGGGAGAAAGGTATATAAGGTCAGATTAACCCTAATACCTGGGTTGGAGGATTTTTTTCACGAATTGAGACTTGGAGAGTACATTTTTGTGATTGGAAGAGTGCAAATTTTATTGAATTTCTATTTTTGTGCCTTCATCCAGTCAATAATGGATTGAAAGGACTTATCTGATGCTTTGAGTCTTCCATTTGTGTCACTTAATTACCTTGTGTAGCATTATATTATTCATCTAGACTGACTGGTTATCTTTTTGCAAGTTTTTGGTGTTCTTGGTCTCATTGCCGATTTAGGCTAATTTTTTGAATAATGAGTCCCACTTGACTTCCCATGGCTTTCCTCTCATGGCCACTTGGAATCAAGTTGGGGATTGTGTAAATATTTTACATATAAGTTTTGGGGTCTTGTTTTGCAGGGAAGGTGATGAAATCATCAAGCACTAAGCGAGTACAAGTGCATTCTGGCTAGTAGCTTGGAGAGGACAGCAGCAAGGAGAGTTGCTGAATGGATTGGTTTGTGAAAATAAAGAGTATGGGAGTGTAGGCACATGTATCTTAGTCATGTGTGTTCCAGGAGGAGAGTTGATGAGGTCGTTGAAGCCGTCGAAGAAGGAAAAAGAGCCAAAAACCCTAGGAACCCTTAAAAATAGGGGGTTTGAGGAAAATCATATGTACGGACACTTGTAGGACCTAAGGCCTGGTAAATCTTGGAGCCTTGATGGTAAAAAGAAAGAATCTACAAAAAAATTTGGGGGTTGTTAAGACTGTTTGTGAGAAAAGTCAAGAAAACGGGTTCTAGGAGGCCAAATTGGGGCAGAAGGCTACAAGGCCTAAAATTGAGTTTTTCAAGAAAGCAATGGGTAAAAAGTGAAAGAATCCTATGAGATGGATCAGTGAGGAGTCAAATCAACAAGGGGATAGTGAAATACCCTTTTCGAGCCCCTGGAGTGGTTAGGACACTTTGGGTTAGTGTGGAGCCCAAGGAAGCTTAGTGGTGGATTGGGAGTGATGGTGAAGAATTTCAAATTGGTGGAGACTCTTACGTGGTCAGAGGGGTTTAGGAGTGATCCCTTAGTAGGGTAGAGAGGAATACCCTAGGAAGACTAGATAATAGGTCTTGGGAAGAGAAAGAGTGCTCTTGAGGGATAAATGGTTTGTTTGGAAACAAGCATGGGTTCTCTCTTCATCAACATATCCATTATTCCTCGATGTGTTCACACCAGTGTTACAAGACTAGGACTCGCCTCGGACTTGACAAGCCATTTTTTGACTTGGACTCGGGCTTGGAGCCCAGACTCGACAAATAGAAAAACCTAAGAAATTCAAAGATTTGTAAGGATTTAAAACTTGTTTCATGCACCCTTTAATAAATAAACCTTAAAGACATAATAGCATCATCAAATAGAAATTACTATGATCCCATACACAAACATACATCAATCACATAAGTATAAGCACAAATTTTAGCTAAAGGAAATAACACATTTAGATATATAAATATTGTGATATTGCTATCAGGATTCAATCGTGTAGTTTTACAAGTAAAACTCATTGACCCATGATTCATCAGTAGTGGTTCACAAGAACCCATATCTCATGATAATGAATGGTTCATAAGGAGGAAGATAAATCTTCATACATTTCTTCTATCACAAATGAGATAAGTGCTTGGTTTTAGGAAGGTCATGAGACAACCATTAATTGAGAGTGGATACATGAAGAACTGATGGAGAATGATAATGGCTTCAGACTTGCTATAAAGGAATTTTTTTTCATTTCAATGATGCAAGAGGTTTTTGGTTTCACTACCAAAATGAGCCTACGAAGAATGCATGTGAAACTCCTTTTGACCTTGAGGGTGTACTTACTCCATCTCAAGGATCATGCATTGAGGATGACATAGATAAATGCTAGGGCTAACCAATTAATAATTATACACGTGAATAAGTCAAACATGTACATGTCAATAAGGGAACTACAAGTACTCATAAACACGTAAGCCTCAAAAAATATACACACGAATATATAGTATACACAAATTAAAACAAAGTATATGCACAAATACAAGGTATATGCATGAAAACATGTAAGCCACAAAGTATACACTCGAATGCACGTAATTCACAAAGTATACACATAAGTTGTAAAGTATACACTTGAATATACGTAACTCATATCTATTGAACCATCAATTTAGAATACAAATATGGACAGGCATTGAAAAAAGATATTTGTATTAACCAAATAGCCATGTAGGCATACATAAATATATGTCGATATAAGTATGAAATATATGTATAAAATAGCCATGTAGGCTTACGAGAATTCCATCTAGACATACAATGTCAAATATGTCCAATAAAAAATATGTACAAAACTGCCATGCAAGCATACAATAAAAGACTCTGGAATCAAAAGTCATTGCTCTCCATGCCTAGGAAATAAAATCTTTCCCTTTCCTTTTCACTCGGATGGCAATAGGTTTGTCACTCATTTTTGCTACACTCATGGAGTGCTCTTGCTACTCCTCCTAGGGTTTAGTTCATGGTGAAGTTTTAACTATTACAATAAGAAGTAAAGACATGAATATATAGAAATTACATTATAAAAAATGATATATTTGACCAAATAATCACTTACAGCCATCTCATGATCTCTGTCCACGAGGGAAATATCCTCATGCCCATGCTCAGGAGTGCTCAAGCCCTATATAAACCATGCAAATAGACAAAAACTACGTGAATCAATGATGGTTTGATTTCTCACTAACTAACATCTATAATCAATGATGAGCATGCATAAACTACACAAATCTATTAAGTATTTTATTCATTAGTTAAACTCTTTATTCTATTACCTGCGTGAAGGTTTGAGTAAATCCACTGCCACTGGGAAGTGTTCCATCAAAACCTCCAATATTAGTCTGTTCAACATCCAAACTTGCATATTAAATTACCATTCGTAAAACAATGCCATTAATATGCAATAAACTTATAATTGTTTACTAGTTACATACCATAGTGATAGGTGTACTGCAAAAATAGGTTGGTGGGGGGGCGGTGTATCCAATCTCAACATTGTGACCGTGCAATTTTATTAAAATCATAAAAAAAGTTAGTTAATCTTGCATTTCAAAATCGAAATTTAATAAATTAAATTCAATGAACACATGCACTAACTTTTACCTGACTATCAATTCCATATGCCTCATGCAAAATGTCAGCTTCCCTCTCCATCTCCATAGCTGTAGATGGATCCTGCATACTAGTCTCCTGAGGGTCGGTGGGGTCATGTGAACAAGTAGCCCCGCAACATTGACACACATGTGTTTGAAGACCACCACTAGAAGACTCCCCTAGATGGCGCTATAGAATAGGGCTAGTATGATGGATGACACTCTGGGTCAAAGTGTTGATTGCCTGCAATGTCTCTATGTCAGCACTTTCCTTCATGACGGAAGGCATAACAATGTGCTCATGAGGTGGCCTAGCGAGAGCTCATCTACCTTGCCGTGTAGGATCCAACTATGCACCAGGTCTATCCTGAGCTGACCCCCACCTCTCCCCTGGAAATCCCTCATATCAAAATAATTTGAGATTTTGTTCAATATGAACTCACTATATAGTTTCCTAAGGAAATATTGTAGGACCTCGCAATTGTTGCACGGTGGGTAATCGAAGACCATGTGCCACCTATCATAAAACCACTCCTTCATTTGTTAGTGGTGGCACCAATGGATAGGAAAACTCTTCGCATTGAGGGTAAGATTTTGATTTGTGCGTGGGTCGGTGAATAATGAACACAAATCACCTTTTGTTATTTTTAAATCTTTCACATCCTTGTATGATAGTTTGTTTGCGTAATCCTCCCTAGCTGCCTGCCTCCTATCTTCCCATCCAGTTATTTGTTTTCTAATTGAATCTACATTTTTTAACATATCTTTCAATGAATTTGCTAGGGTCATTCTTTCTGTGGTTGAACCATTTGGATCACTCAACCTATTGATCAAATCCTTAATTTGTTTTTTGTTCTTCTTAATTTCACTCATTAAATTTTGTTGAGTGCCAGGAGGGGGTTGAGTGATTGGTGGAGGAAGTTGATGTTGTGGTTGATTTTGATCTTGAGGATTTGGTTGGTCCTCTTGTTGAGGATTTTGAGGGTTTGCAGGTTGATTTGCATCTCCTAAAAATTAAAACAAATAGATATCAAATTCAACCTAAAACTAACAAATTCAAAACAAAAAGCATATAATCCTTACCTCTTACAGCTCCTCATTGTCGTGGTGCCATCGTTGTGAAGAAATTCAGATTCTTGGTGAAGAATTCTTCTCCTAGAATGTGAGGGCGATATTTGGGGTTTTTGGCCGCGGGTGGAGCAAAAAAACCAGTAGAAATGCAAATGAGAGATTTGCATTTATTTTTTTGCTTTTAATAGAAGATAACGCGAATGCATTATAACGCGCTCGCATTATGTCTTTGTATTTGTGGCCGAAGGGAACTTTCCTAGGTTTAACGAAAGCCATAACGCGCTCGCATTATGGCTTTCAATTTTTTTTTTTTAGGGTGTCCATGGAATTGCTACCCATTTCCATGCACCCACCCTTTTAATAAACCCTCTTGACTTGGCATGAAATTGAGGGTTTTGGAGTTTTCTATGTTGGAGGTGTCAACCCTGGGTGTCAATCCTGGATGTCAATCCTGGGTGTTGATTGTGGTTTGAGAGGTTTGAGGGTATAGGAAATGTTGCCCCAAGGTTTAAATCTAGCCTAATTCATGGCCTAGGATAGCGTTGAGGGTCTAATTTCAAGGGATTGGTCCAAAAGACTTGTTACAACATATCTAAATCCACCTTCTGATTGTCAAGTGTTTTGGAAAGCATGAGAGTTAAAGGCCAAAAATGTATTTTGCACTACTGCTAGGTTACTTGGGTGAAAGTGAGAAGTTAGACTCTCGATTGTTGTCAAGATTTGAGGATTGTTTGGATTACTCTAATAGGCCATTTTAATCTTGCTAGATGCCTCTTGAATGCAAGTTGTCACTTTGAATGAGTTTGAGCCCCCTCTCTGCATCACCCTTCTATTCCCATCCCATTACCCTCTCTTATTTCACCTTATGTTCCATTATCCCCTCTTGGTATTTATATCAACATGATACCTAAGATATTGTTTCATTTGCAGTTGTTGACAAGAGACAGCCCTGGTGATGTTGGTGGCACGATGGACCATGGATTTGCTGCAGCAATAGCTAGTTTTGATCCATTGAGAGAGGTATGGAATAGATTAGTCGATTTGACATTATATTTCCTCTTTTATGGTCTATTATATAAAAATTTCATGTAGTTTAATTTCTATCTTCACGCTTGCTATAGGTGGTTTTCACTCCAAATCATGGATGCGGTGATGCTGTAAATGTGCATGATGACTATATGTATGTGGTAAGTGATTATATATTTTGTTATATGCCATTCCACAATTCAATTTCTATGTTTTAACATCTTTATTTTTTATTGTATCAGTTGAAGGTCCAGAGTGAAGAGAGGAGGACTAGCGAGCGTGTTTGAAAGACAAGAGAAGCAACAGTCACTCCATCTGGCCGAATTTTGAAGGCAACATGGGATCTATTTCTTTCCCCTAGAGGGAGATGACTATGTATTAGTGCTGTTTGTTGTATGCCTATGTGGCATTTAGGAATATATGTTTTGTACTATCGATATATATGTGACATTTTATGTCCATATGGCTCCTTTGTACTAAGCTTGTATTTTTTTTTTGGATATATTGTATATACTTTTATCAATATATATCATTGTATAGCCTTTTGACTTTCTGATTAAAGAAAATATTATTTTTCTACTGCCATTCTTGAATGATGTTATCATGTGTATTGTGTAAGTTGTATGCTTGAATGTTGTAGGCATGGATTTTGTTTAAATCTAATGCTTATTTAATTACTGTTGAATGCTCAATAAGCCCCATCTAAAGCATATTGTGTAAATAAGCTCCATTCGTGGTGGTTTGTATCCTTTGGAATGCTTCAATTACTTGTGTCTCACTTATTCGCATGTATGCTTCACTTATTCACATGTATACTTGACCTATATTGTGTGTATTCATGTGTATGTTTCATGCTTCCAATGCATAACAACAAAAATATTTTGGGGAAAAATTTGACAAACCAAAAGTATAATAGTTTGTGAAAAAACTGGGAAAAAATGTAGAACAAGAGATAAAAACTTTTTTTTTTAAATTGAAAGGTATTTCCATAGCATATAGAGATATAGAGAGAAAATAAAATAAATATTTTAACTAATGAATTGTAAAAAATGGATTTTTGTAGTTTATATTCATATTGTTGATTACATTACATTGCACATCTTTCAAAGTCAAAACATTACTTCACTTTGCATAACTAATAAGTAGATGATGATAGATGACAAAATTTCAATTACAATATAGTTTGTACAAAGTCAACCTAAGCAGTTATGCAATTTTTTCACATTGCATAACTAATAACTAGGAGTAGCTGCCAATTGCATTTTCTTATCATGGCATTCTATGAGACAAAATTTCTTTGAGGTATTTTTTCAAATAGTTCCTTGCCTTGTCTATGTTACCACATTTTTCATACATCTCTACCAAAGCATCTTGTCAAACAGTTCATTGCCTTGTTGCTATGGCTAAAATCCTAAAACAAGTGATTTCAAACAAGCTATGGATGCTTCGAAAAAATATATCAAAAGCATAATAGTAAAAAATAGCATAGACAAGGCAATGAACTGTTTGAAAAATGCGTCAAATAAATGTGGTGATGGAATGCCATGACAAGCCATAGATAAGGCAATGCACTAGTTTACAAGATGCCTCAAATAAATGTGGTCTCATGGTGACAAAATGCCATGACAATTAAATTGCTTTTGATTGTCATGGCATTCCATCACCATGAGACCTCATTTTTTTGAGGCATTTTTTCAAAGAGTTCACTGCCTTTTCTATACTACCACATTTTTCATACATGTTTATCAAAGCATTCTATCAAATAGTTAATTGCCTTGCTGCTATGGATAAAACCCTAAAACACTAATGCAGTAGGGGAGGTCCTGCAATCTCACTAAACACAATTCCAATCATTACTCACAATCCTCAAGTCTCAAATCCTCACAACTATGGATTGCCATGACATTCCATCACCATGAGACCATATTTATTTTAGAAATTTTTTCAAACAATTCGCTGCCTTGTCTATTCTACCACGTTTTTCGTACATGTTTACCAAAGCATTTTATCAAATAGTTCACTACCTTGTTGCTATGGCTAAAAGCCTAAAATAGGTGGGTTTATTGAAAATCCTATTCCCAAAACTCATAACACCCTGCCAATGCATCAAACATGCTTAAAATAACCTACACATGCTTAAAATTCCCTCACAAACTACTGCCCCAAAGGATTTCAACTATTTCCACTCTTAAACCACTGAATTTCACCAAAGCTCATCAAATTTCTAGCTAGAGCATCACATCAAACCACTCAAGTCACCTCCCCTTCTCCAGAAACCATGAACATATGTTCCCTACCCCTAATTATTCCATTCCACTAAGTTACAGTAGGATACAATGGGTGGAATAGCTATAGTCATTTTTACAAACTCAACTATTTGTATTTGACAACTTTTTCCCCAAGAGAAATCACCACCATGGGAAAAGGCCTCTGAAATAGAAAAAACAAAGAGAGGTTATTGTAGAGGGGCCCAACATGATCCCATAGGCTCAGACGAGAAGCTTCTAAGCATCACGGTGTCTGAATACGAGCATGCTAAAGTTCGCATACATTTTGCACTTTAGACCCTTAAGGCATCAATTTGGTTGAATGTAGTTTGAAGCGATTTCGCATGTTTGGGTGCAAAAGAGGACCATGCCTAGCGTAAACGTACCCACCTAGACATGTTGGAACAATCTGTTTCGTCATACGAGCTACAAAATGAAAGTTACACCACTTTGCAACTTTCAACTATTTGCATTTGACAACTTTTTCCCCAAGTGAAAATTCACCACCACAATAAAATATCTCTGAGATAGAAAAAATTGAGAGAGGTTATTGTAGAGGTGCCCAATGTGATCTTGTAGGATCAGACGAGAAGTTTCTAAGTATCATGGTATCCAAGTAATAGCATGCTGAAGTTTGCAGTCATTTTATAATTTGGACCCTTAAGGGATTGATTCGTTTGAACGTAGCTCAGAGCGATTCCTTGTGTTTGGGTGTGAAAGAGGACCATGTCTAGCATAAAAATACCTATTCATATGGGTTTGGAACAATCCATTTATTCACATGAGTAGCAAAATGAAAGTTGCACAACTTTGCAACTTTCAACTACTTGCATTTGACAACTTTTTCCCCAAGTGAAAATTCGCTACCACAGGAAAATGCCTCCGAGATAGAAAAAACTGAGAGAGGTTATTGTAGAGGGGCCCAACTTGATCTTGCAGGAAATAACAAAAAGTTTATAAGCATCACGGTATCCAAGTAATAGCATGCTGAAGTTTATAACCATTTTGCACTTTGGACCCTTAAGGGATCGATCTAGTTGAACGTAGCTCAGGGTGATTCCGCATGTTTAGGTGTGAAAGATGACCATTCCTAGTGTAAAGATACCTATTCATATGTGTTGGAATAGTTCATTTGGTCACACGAGCTATAGAACGAAAGTTGCACCACTTTGCAACTTTCAACTACTTGCATTTGACAACTTTTTCCCCAAGTGAAAATTCGCCACCACAGGAAAATACCTCTGAGATAGAAAAAACTGAGAGAGGTTATTGTAGAGGAGCCCAAATCAATCTTGTAGGATCATATGAGAATTTTATAAGCATCACGATATCCGAGTAATAGCATGTTGAAGTTCACAACCATTTTGCACTTTGGACCCTTAAGGGATTGATCCGGTTGAATGCAGCTCAAAGCGATTCTGCATTTTTGGGTGCGAAAGAGGACCATTTATAGCATAAAAATACCTATTCACACGCGTTGGAATAGTTTGTTTGGTCACTCAAGTTGCAGAACAAAAGTTGCACCACTTTGCAACTTTCAACTACTTACATTTGACAACTTTTTCCCCAAGTAAAAATTTGCCACCACAAGAAAATTCCTCCAAGATAAGTGAAAACTGAGAGAATTTATTGTATAGGGGCCCAAGTTTATCTCACAGGCTCAAACAAGAAGTTTCTAAGCATCACAGTGTCTGAATACGAGCATGTTGAAGTTCACAACTATTTTGCACTTTGGACCCTTAAGGGATCGATCCGATTGAACGTAGCTCAGAGCAATTTCGCGTGTTTGGGTGTGAAAGAGGACCATGACTTGTGTAAACGTACCCACTTGGATGCGTTGGAACAATCCATTTGGTCACACGAGCTGCAAAATGAAATTTGCACCACTTTGCAACTTTCAACTACTTGCATTTGACAACTTTTTCCCCAAGTGAAAATTCACCACCACAAGAAAATGCCTCTGAGATAGAAAAAACCGAGAGAGGTTATTGTAGAGGGGCCCAATGCGATCTTGTAGGATCAGACGAGAAGTTTCTAAGAATCATGGTATCTAAGTAATAACATTTTGAAGTTTGCAGTCATTTTGTAGTTTGGACCCTTAAGGGATCGATCTGGTTGAGTGTAGCTCATAGCGATTCCGTTGGTTTGGGTGTGAAAGAGGACCATTTATAGCATAAAAATACCTATTCAGATGCGTTGAAACAGTCCTTTTGGTCACACGAGTTGCAGAACGAAAGTTGCACCACTTTGCAAACTTTCAACTACTTGCATTTGACAACTTTTTTCCCAAGTGAAAATTTGCCACCACAGGAAAATGCCTCTGAGGTAGAAAAAATTGAGAGAGTTTATTATAGAGGGGCCCAATGCAATCTTGTAGGATTATACGAGAATTTTCTAAGCATCACGGTATTCGAGTAATAGCATGTTGAATTTCATAACCATTTTGCACTTTGGACCCTTAAGGGATCGATCCGGTTGAATGTAGCTCAGAGTGATTCTGCATGTTTGGGTACGAAAGAGGACCATTTCTAGCATAAACATACCTATTCAGATGCGTTGGAATAGTTTTTTTGGTCACATGAGCTACAGAACGAAAGTTGCACCACTTTGCAACTTTCAACTACTTGCATTTGACAACTTTTTCCCCAAGTAAAAATTCGTCACCACAAGAAAATGCCTCCAAGATAGTGAAAACTGGGAGAGGTTATTGTATAGGGGCCCAACATGATCTCACAGGCTTAGATGAGAAGTTTCTTAGCATCACGGTGTCCAAATATGATCATGCTGAAGTTCACAACTATTTTGCACTTTGGACCCTTAAGGGATCGATTCGGTTGAACGTAGCTCATAGCGATTTCACGTGTTTGGGTGTGAAAGAGGAGCATTCCTTGTGTAAATGTACCCACCCGTATGCATTGGAACAATATGTTTGGTCACATGAGCTGCAGAACGAAAGTTGCACCACTTTGCAATTTTCAACTACTTGCATTTGACAACTTTTCCCCCAAGTGAAAATTCACCACCACAGGAAAATGCCTCCGAGATAGAAAAAACCAAGAGAGGTTATTGTAGAGGGGCCCAATGCGATCTTGTAGGATCAGATGAGAATTTTTTCTAAGTGTCACGGTATCTGAGTAATAACATTTTGAAGTTTGCAGTCATTTTGCAGTTTGGACCCTTAAAGGATCGATCCGGTTGAACGTAGCTTAGAGCGATTCTGTGTGTTTGGGTGTGAAAGAGGACTGTTTCTAGCATAAACATACCTATTTGGATGCGTTGGAATAGTCTGTTTGGTCACGCAAGCTACAAAACGAAAGTTGCACCACTTTGCAAACTTTCAACTACTTGCATTTGACAACTTTTTCCCCAAGTGAAAATTCGCCACCATAGGAAAATTCCTTCGAAATAGAAAAAATGAGAGAGGTCATTGTAGAGGGGCCCAACATGATCTTGTAGGATTAGACAAGAAGTTTATAAGCATCACGGTATCCGAGTAATAGCATGCTCAACTTTATAACCATTTTGCACTTTGGACCCTTAAGGGATCGATCTGGTTGAACGTAGCTCGGAGTGATTCCGCGTGTTTGGTTCCAAAAGATGACCATTCCTAGCTAAAGATACCTATTCAGATGTGTTGGAACAGTTCATTTGGTCACACGAGCTACAGAACGAAAGTTGCACCACTTTGCAACTTTCAACTACTTGCGTTTGACAACTTTTTCCCCAAGTGAAAATTTGTTACCACAGGAAAATACCTCCGAGATAGAAAAAACCGATAGAGGTTATTATAGAAGGGCCCAATGCAATCTTGTAGGATTAGATGAGAAGTTTCTAAGCATAACGGTATCCAAGTAATAGCATGTTGAAGTTCACAACCATTTTGCACTTTGGACCCTTAAGGGATCGATCCGGTTGAACGTAGCTCAAATTGATTCCGCGTGTTTGGGTGTGAAAGAGGACCATGTCTACCGTAAACATACCTATTCAGATGCGTTGGAATAGTTTGTTTCGTCACACGAGCTGTAGAACAAAATTTGCACCACTTTGCAACTTTCAACTACTTGCATTTGACAACTTTTTCCCCAAGTAAAAATTTGCCACCACAAGAAAATGCCTCCAAGATAGAAAAAATTGAGAGAGGTTATTGTAAAGGGGCCCAACTTGATCTCACAGGCTCAGATGAGAACTTTCTAAGAATCACAGTGTTCGAATAAGAGCATGGTGAATTTCACAACTATTTTGCACTTTGGACCCTTAAGGGATCGATCCGATTGAACATAGCTCAGAGCGATTTCGCATGTTTGGGTGTGAAAGAGGACCATGCCTTGTGTAAACATACCTACCCAGACATGTTGGAACAATCCATTTGGTCACACCAGTTGCAGAACGAAAGTTGCACCACTTTGCAACTTTCAACTACTTGCATTTGATAAAAAAAATTTCAAGTGAAAATTCGCCACCACGAGAAAATGCCTCTGAAATAGCGAAAACCGAGAGAGGGTATTGTATAGGGGTCCAACGTGATCTCGTAGGATCAGACATATATTTCATAATCACCACATTTTATGAGTAATACCCTATCAAAGATTATTTCCATTTTGCATTTTGGACCCTTAAGGGATCGAGTCGGTTGAATGTAGCTCATAGCGATTGTGCTCTCTTTTCGATGGAATTAGGTGGGCAGAAGACTTAAGTCCGTTTTAGTTTTGGTTTGGTTGGATTTCAAGTGATTTTGTGCATTTTAGAAGCCAATTGTTGAGGGTCAGTTTGTATACCCTATTTTAAGGGTTTTGAGTACATTAAAACATCATACTAAGCCTTCCACCCACTGTATGCTTTTGTAACTCGATGGAAAGGCTTAATTAGGGTTATAAAACATTTGTGCAAAGTTTTGTGTGCAAGGGAGGTGAATAGAGGGTTTTTAGGTGATGTCGTAGATGTCAAATAGTGCATTTTTGAGTGGAAAATGGTGGTTTAGTGCTAGGGTTTGAAGAAATATTTTGGGGCAGCGATATCTCTTGAAATTTTAAGCTTGTGCAGACCTTTTCGAAGGTGTTTTAGGCTTTGGTTGGTTGTGGGAAGGTTTGGAGTATGGTTTTTCAATAAACCCTTGCTTACACCTCACCCTCAATATTTGATTATCTGATGGTCAATAGGTTGTTGTGGGTATTTCGAGCATGTTTTGCCTTGAATAAGGTCAATTAAGACCATTAGGTATGTTTTAGGATGATTTTGGGTCTAGTGATAAAAATGTGGAAATTTCAATCTTGCACTCGAAGTTGTCTTTGTAGCCTTTGAAAGAAAATTTGTGTATTTGTATATGAGTGTGCAAGAATTGAGTTATGTTTATGTAATAAGGCTATTTCCAAGCCATTTGTGTGGGTTTAGAGGTCATTAGTTTTAGTCAATAGGTTGGAGGAGTCTAAAGTTGCAAATTTGTAAGTTGCTTAAAGCAACAAATTTGAAATGCAATGATTACTTGTTTTAAAAGTTGGTATTTAGTTAGTTGAGGGAGTGGATCAATTAGAGAAGGTTGTAAAGGAATATGTAAAGCCTTGAGAGGCTTGAATGGAGGTTTTTGAAATTTTGGAGAAGATCTAATAAGAATTATTCACACTTTTCTCTATTTTTCTGATTTTCTGTGTAAATTTGTTGATCTCATGCTTGGTACGACATGTAGCTTGTCTGTATGGCTGCAAGGCTGACATGGTTCGATAAAGGAGTGAGATAGCTTCCTTTTGGTGGTGGTTTGGTCTAATCCCATAAATAATAGAGGAAGTTAACATCGTCCTTCTAGAACTGGTCAAAAACCCTCAAAAACTAGGGTTTGATCACAAGAATGCACACAACTCACCATTCCCTTTTGGTCAAGGCTTAATTCTTGGTGGAATGGCAGAGTTCATCATGTAATTTATGTTTGAAGAGGTTTTGGAGAATGGCAGGGATTTTAGAGTGATTTCTTGGTTACCTTAGGCTTGGCATCCTCATGTGACAAGCCAAATTTTGTATAAGAAAGTTTGAGCTTGATGAGTTCTGAGTGAAATCTATTGAGAGGGGTCATTCAAGGGTATTGATATGTGTGTATTGATGTTGTAAGAACCATGTTCATGGATTAGGGGAGTTGGGGCAGTGCAGGGGCACCTTGGGGTCCAAATGGCTCCATGAGGCTTGAATGAATCTTATTTTGTTTTTCAGGTTGATTTTAATGTAATAAGGTCCTAAGGACCATCTTCAAGTTTGTAATAAGATTTTAATCTTAGTGTTGAGTTTTGATGTTTGTACTAGGTCTCCTTCTCACCATGTAGCCTTGTTTCATCTAGGCCAACTAATGAATCATGGTGTCATGATGCAACCAGGCATTTGAGGGGAGTCACCTTGGTCATGGTAGGATTGACAAGGTAGGTGGTGCAGGAGCACCTAGGAACCTAGTCACAAATTTCCATGTTTGATGGTTAGAATGCACCCTTGCATTAAAAATGTGTCAACAAGTGAGTTTATAAGCCTAAAAGGAAAAATGAAAGATTGTATATCAATGACATAATTGAGTCATTAGTTTAGTTAGTAGGAAAAGTGATACAAGTTGCAAATTTGTGAGTTACATAATGCAACAAATTTGTAATTGCAACAATTATGTGTTTTCAAAAGTTGGTTTCTTGGTGGTTAGGGGAATTGATCAGTTAGAGGAGGATGATAAATTCTATGTAAAGCCTGGAGAGGCTCGAGTTGTGGTTGTTGGATTGGAGGGAAAAGAATAAAGCTTGGAAATTACTTTGTTTTCTCATAGTTTTATTGATTTTTCCGAGTTCCCTACCTGTGTACAGGCCAAACAGATCTTATATGTAGTGAATTCCCTTGAGCAACAGTAGATAAATGTTCTAACTTGTGTTTGGTGCCTTGATAGGGTTTGGTTTAATCTTTACGTGCCTTAATTCATCAAATTGCTCCTACCGGGTTCTTGAACAACCTTAAGGGTTTGGGGTTATTCTAATGGAATAACCATCATCCCACCTACTGTAATCAAATGTAACTCAGTGGGATGATGTATTTGAGTGTAGGGAATGTTACTTTAGGAGTAGGAGGCATGGAAGGATGATCCCTTGGCTTGAAGAATGAAAGGAAGGGTTGGAGGTGTGTGTTTTCCCTTGGAAATTGGTGGGTTAGACCTATGAAATGAATAAGCCGTATTGTTAATGGTCAAGTGAGTGTTCCTTAAGCATGGGTGGACCTATTGAAAGATGTCTATGTGGTTAGATTGGGTAGGAATGGCTGGGAAGGTGAAGATTCAATGATGGTACCCTAAAACCTTAGTTATTTAGGCTACAAGGAGGGTTTTTGTATTGGAGGCTTGTTTGAGAATTTGGGGTCAGGAGATTTGGAAAATCCTTGGTTTGGGAAGTTGACTCAAGAATTTTTTTGGGTTAGAAGGGTATTTGAATCCATGATTAGTTTCCTACGTGTTTTGGAAAAGTTTGGCCAAAAGTATAAAAAACTGGTTTCCAACTACTGTAAGGGAAACATATGTCAATAGGTGAGTTTTGAGGAATTCAATGAATCTACCTTGGGGATTGTGCAAAGTTGATTTAATTATCATTGCTTGGATGTTGACAACCTTTGTAGGGTCCTTGTTGATTTTGATGTTATTTTACAAGGTTGAGTTAATTGAAAGTTGATGTCTTGCTTGGCATATTTGAGAGAAGTTGTGTCAATTTGTGTCTTGGGTTACCACCACCTCTGCATCAATAGGGGCAATAAAATATGCCTTTCTACAATTATATTAGACATTATTTCATTCTTACTCATAAATCCACATGTTTTTCCTTGAATACAACTTTAAATGTAAACCATGAAGCATTACAACTAAATTTAAATGTAATATACACATTTAATTGAGGCATATATTAAGGAATATACATATTTGCATGTATTAATTTCTCATATTTTTTGTATATCAAAAAATACACTAAGTCAATGAAAAATATTACAATAGTGATGGAAGAACATTTTGAAAATCTTCCCATTTGCCAATACTTGTAGCAATACATGTAGAGAAATAATCCTCCGATTTGCAGCATAGATCATGAAATATATTGTACTTGAGAAGAAACAAAAGGAGTTTCTACCTAGTTTCGCTTCTCCATTCTACCTCAGCTGGCCCAGTTATTTGCATTCCAAAATGGTTCAAAACATGTACATCCCCTGCTCCCTATGAAACACATGGGTAGTAGCCTCTTTGTGGTTGTGTAGTATCATAGGAATTTGGTCCATAAAAAACCTACAAAAGGCTAGCAATCTTAGACATGGACTCACATAAAAATCATTAAAAGAGAAATAATTAAATAATGTCAGTCATACAGCTGACGATACCTACTATCACCTTCATGTATGCTAGATAAGGAGGTCGATTGAAGGTCCTACAATGGTGATGTGCTCCTTCGCTACTTTATCATCTCTCAATGATCCTACATATAAATTTCAAATATATCACTAACATAGTTAACATAAAACATATAGCATATAAGAATCTAATGAATCTATGAGATGGAAAAGAAAGAGAATATTGACAACCAAAAAATGCACCAGCAACCGATGTTTCTCATACCACTGAATGCTTGCACCACCAACCGATGTTCTTTTCTTATATACTTTGACAAACTTCAGTATTACCTACAGTCACAATTAGAAAAAGGATCAATGATAGTCGTAAATGCATATGACGTCAAACACTAATGGTGAAAAAACTTGATTGCAAGGTGTTGGTCCAAAAGAGTGATCAATAACATGACTTTACAAATTCAATGTGCATACTTACAAATCAATCCAGGGAATCATTCGAGTCTGCTCTACTCTTTATTGTGTCAATTATTGTCTCGTGGTTAGACTCACGCACTTTCCACAAGTTCTTGTTCATAGGTCTACCCTTATATTTGATCAAATGAACATTGGTGGCAATGACAAGGTTCGAGTAGTGAAGAGTTTTTTGATGCATGTCAAAGTCCTCAAACAACCAAACTACAACATTTTTAACTGGATACCTTTGAAGCCATGTTCCAATAACAACCACCGAACCTATAGGATATTCTATGTTTTCTCTGTCTATAACTGAGGCCTCCAATTTCTTTTTGGCCTCGATACAACAACACAAGTAATAATTTGTACCCTCTTCATTGTATTCATCTACAATCACCACATAAACCTTCCTTGCATTGATATATTCATCTTGTTAGATGTATTTACTAAGCAACATAATAAAACCTTTAAGTAAGATATATTACTTGGTTCTAGAAGGTCTGATACATGATCAAAGTCAATGGATGATTGCATCTGTGATTTGTAGTCATCGGGAGCTGGTACGTGTCAAGTGGGGTTAGACTTCTTATAGACCATTCGTCAACCCATTGTGTTGACTCGCAATCATTCTATGCTTGAAGTGTACATGCATAACAAAAGCATTCCATCTTCCTTGTATGGATAGTCCATGTACCTGCATTGGAGCTTCTAAAAGAGTGTAGCTCATTCGATCCTGTTAGTGTACACTAAAGAATTACCTTCACTACCTGGACCCATTGCACCATTGCACCACTAGACAATTCATCTTGCATCTGTCAACTTCACATTGTTTGTGTACTTTAACTCTTCTCGTGCTAGGGCTCTTTTGATACATGCACTTGCTCCATCACGCTCCCCCTTTCCATGCCTAGCCTCTGAGAAGTTCCACATATGATGAACACCACTGATCCTATGCATCCTTCTCAACCAATAAAACATTCTAGCATTCTTGAATTTTGATTAACAATTATCTGACCATATAATATGTTGACTAAATGATATGCCCCTACTAGCCAAATCAATATAGAACATATGAAAGCAACCTTGCACAAACTCTGTAGAATGTGTGTGATCATCACTGATGTAAAAGTGATACTCCCTTAATACTTTCCTATTTTCCTCTATACTATCATTTGCATGAATGAATGCTATATGCACAAATATAGCAACCCACGTGGAGTTGTAGTACTGTGATTGCACCTTGTTTTGTGGTTGTAGTGTGTAGTTCTCAGAGAATTCGACAACTGAAATGATATGATGAAGTGGAAATGTGTCCTTGCATAACTTGAATTGTGAGTCCAACCATTGTGCTCTGTGTGTATGCCTTGCATACTAATAGACCACTTGATCATGAAAAATGCCCATAAATTGATACATTGGAATCTTATCGCTGACCAATTCACACTTCTTTGCTTCTTTCCCATATTTTAGACTGTATGCCATTGTCTTATATTTACCAAATTCCATAATTTTGTCTCCAATTGTGTGTGTACTAGCCATGTGTTGGAAAATTGGCAAATGTTGCATGCCACCACAATGATCACATGTGCCATCCAAACATGAGTTTTTGTAAAAAAATTGACCATCCTCTCTTTCACATAAAATGGAAGACAAAAATTTCCTTGATGATTTAGGTGGAGGCATTATGTTACATTCCTGCAAAACATTGTCAGTAAGCATATCTACACATAAATGCTGATAAACATCATTATGGTTAGAAAACTCAATATGAACCCTACAACAACAAGTAGTTCATGTGTGATTTATTTTGAAATAAAAAAGCTTTAGCATTTCAAAATACCTTTGACATATTTTAATTTTAGGAAACTTTTGTACAAAATCAGCAAAAAATTGGGTTTGAGTGGTATCCAAATAATGTATTGGATGTGGCTCATGGTTTTTACTACCAATTCTCCTTCTTACAACATCGCTTTGATTAGGAGAGGTCCTTGTGTTATCCTTCCAATAATTCACAATTAAAGATCTCAATCCTTGAGCAATTCTTGTGTCTTTTTGTGGCACTCTAGTCGAGAATGCCCATAACTCATTGCTATTTGGATCCTCCACTCTTTCACGCCTTCCTTTGGTTCTCATTAGAGATGATCTACTTATTTTCAAAGAATTACTTGCCTTTGTAAGGTTTACCTTGATCCTTGTTTGTTTGCTTAACAGTGTTGTTGTCATCACACATCATGTGGCACAACTATCCTTCGTGTGTGAGGTGGAACCCACGCTCTCGTATGCACTCATCAAGTTCTTTACAATGGAATTTTCACTTGATTCATTTGAAACTCTTAGCCCAAGAGCCTTCATGGTGGGCCTAAATTTGAGTTGCCTCATCATTTCAACAAATAGTTGGCATCTTCCACCCTCACTTAGCTTTGCAAAAAACAAACTCCATATCCTCTGTGCATATCTTTGACATGTACATTTTGGAATCTTATTAGGCATCCATTTCAAAACATTGGAATCAATATCAATCAAAAATGTAGGTTTTCTATGCAAAACTCAAGGAGGAGTTCTCAAATGTAAATTTGTGTCAACATTGGGAAGGTCAACAACATCGGGGATTGATCGTGTACCTTCAATTGGAGGTGCAATTGATGACATACCTTGAGATTAACATTAAACGATGTTGTACCTCCAACTTGAGATGTCGTTTGTGGAGTGCCTTCAAATAGAGATGTGTTTGCTGATGTACTTTCAAAACGCAATGTTGTTGATGGTGTGTCTTCAATTGGAGATGTGATTTCCGATGTACCTGGAAAACCATATGTTGTTGCCGATGTGTCTTCAACTAGAGATGTGCATTGAGCTTCACCTATGGTTGATGATGTGACCCCAACTTCGGTATCCATTCTTGTTCTTCCCTGAACATTCCTCATTTGTGCCCTTTTTTTCGCCAATTTGACATCTCTTAGATTGCACGAGAATTTTTGGTTGTATGGGCTGCAATTCCTTTGCTTCACGAGCTACATTTTTTGATTATCTTCTCCTTGCATTTTTAACTGCACATTCTTCCGGTGTTAGAGGCTTCGTTTGTTTCCTCGGCATGAACTTGAATGCTACATGTTCACAAACACACATAGAACAAAAGTAAGTAATGCATTTTACGAAAATATCGATATCGTTGATTACATTGCATTAAATATGAAACACACCAAAGCATTTTATGAAAGAAGGCAATGAGTTGTTTGGAATTATCAAACATATTTATGCTAGACAATATTTTTCATACATGATGGAGTTAGATGTCTGTAGGGATAGATATTAGAGTAGGGATTTTGAGTGTGTTTGAAGAGTTGGCAAAGTAGCTAGAGGCTGATGCAGTACATGTAGGGATCCACAACGAACTTGTTCAAATATTTAGAGGAAGGCTCTTGATAGAATTACACACAACTTGATCACTTAACTTACCAAGAAACACCCATTTTGATGCAGAGAGGGGTGGAAACCATTCAATACACCAAATCAATGAGAGCCAATCAGATTCCAAAGCAAAATCAGATGTTCAATTGAAAATCCCAACTTCTACCAAGCTTTCCCTTGTAGCATAGGTAACCCAGTTCAAGGGCCTTTTCACCAAGATTTTCCAAAACACTTGACAAACTTAGGGATGATTAAGATACCCATTTGTAAGATATAAAACATAGGTAAACCCCAACATCAACTCCTTTGGACCAACATTGATTTCCAATAGACCCACCTTGGAAAAGGTTATTCAATTGGCCTAATTTATAAAGAGGGTACCTTTTAAACACTAGATTTTCACTCAAACTCCTCAAAAAATAGTATTTTATGTGTCAAAACCTCCAATTTCCTGATTTGTTTCTAGGTCCAAGACCTCTAGACCCCTAATACACCAAACCCTTAATTTCAAGCAAAATACTTGGGGTTTTAATGAAAATCCTATCTCCCGAACCTGCCAGAACCATACAAAGCACCAAACACACTTGCCAAACCTTGTACATGGTGAATAATACATTACATGGACAGTCCTTCCCACATTTTGTCAAAACACCTCTTGAAGCCCTCATTTTCACCATTAGCACCAAAATGATCATAAAAATCACAAACCTCAATGAAATTCAGTCAAACAAACTACAAATGAAAGGTAATACATGCCTTTAATGTTTCCCATAGATTTTACACCGTGAACCACTTGTATGGGGCTGTACAGTGGTCTAAAACATAGATTTACCAGTCAAAACTCAAAATTTTACACTAAAAACAGGGAACACTTCTTGTTCTTCTTCATTTTTCCATACTTTCACCTCTTCCTCAAGGCTCTCCTCACATTGATGGACTCATAACAACATAAAATAATGCCTAGAACTGACATTCTACTTACCTAACCTTGCATGCACCTAACTTTGCAACTTTTGCATCTTTTAGCAACTTTTTTGACCACATTTATTCAAATTGCAAGCTATGACACAACTGAACTCCCTTAGCTCCAAATGCATTATAAAATGGTCTAATTGACCTTACTGAACATAAAATACTCAACATTAACTAAAATTATAGCATTTGACCATGGTCACTAAAGATGACCTTTTTGACAAAATTGAGCTTACAAGGTGCTCCTGCACCAGAGGCCTGGAACGTTGATTTTGAATAAACCCTCCTTGTTTCAAGAATAGAAAGGCCTAAAGCAAGGGTTTAGTGTTTAGATGCATTAGAGAGGGTTCTAGTGACTAAGATATGATAAGATATGAACAATTTTATCTATTGTGAATGCTACAAGGAAGTGAATGTGAATTGAGGTTTTTGAGATTGAAGATTGTTTGAAGCCGATCTAATTATGATTGTTGAAGGTTTTGTCTCCCTGCTCTGCATCACAAACCTAGGGTTTAAGTTGTTTCCACCTAAATGAAAACTAAAGAATCTTGTTTTTATTGTTCTCAAAACCAAATTTTTGATTGTCAACAAAGTCATGAAAAGTATGAATTCAAAGAAGGGTTTGTGATTCTATATCTTATAATTATTCACTATTTCTTTGGCAATGAGGTAACTTACAAAGGCCTAAAGCAGGGGTTTAGTGTTTAGATGCATTAGAGAGGGTTCCAGTGACTAAGATATGATAAGATATGGACAATTTTATCTATTGTGAATGCTACAAGAAAGTGAATGTGAATTGAGGTTTTTGAGATTGAAGATTGTTTGAAACTGATCTAATTATGATTGTTGAAGGTTTTGTCTCCCTTCTTTGCATCACAAACCTAGGGTATAAGTTGTTTCCACCTAAATGAAAACTAAAGAATCTTGTGTTTATTGTTCTCAAAACCAAATTTTTTATTATCAACAAAGTCATGAAAAGTATGAATTCAAAGAAGGGTTTGTGATGCTATATCTTATAATTATTCACTATTTCTTTAGAAATGAGGTAACTTAGAAAGACAATAATAATTCTCAATTGCACAAAATTTCCCATTTTTTCAATTTATTAGAAAGGTAAGTGGTATGAATGAATGGAAACTTGCATTAACAACTATGCCAACTCACTTGAATTTATCTAAGCACATGTGATGAAGGTGATTTTTTTATGGAACAAAAAAATTAATAGACACTTGCATTAACATTGATGAAAGCTATTAGGTTTTCCAAATTAGTTGAAAATAAAAGTTTTCTGCTGGAAATGGACTACTATAAGAAATGCAAATAGAATTCATAAATAAATTTGTGTTAAGTAAATGTCATGTTTTTCATTTTTTTTTATTCAAACTCATAAAAATTGAACTTTTTTATGCAAATCTCATCTAATTCAATGTTGAATTCTATGTCCAATTGTTATGATTAATAAAATCATTAAAGAAATTTAGTTTATATTGTAAAAAACAAACAAATATACTAAATATAAACATTTCAATATTACCAAAATGAATATATTACCTCAGATAATATAAAATGATGTAGAAACTTCAAAATGTCTTCTTCTACATTGTCTACCATGCAGATTGGTGGTAAAAAGGCGATGGATCAAGCATATATTGGTACAATATGAAGTCAACTGCATAAAAAGGCATTTATGAATCGAATAAAGCTTTGAACCAAAAAAATACAAGAGAATGTGGGCCTGAATCATGAGGTCAACCCCTATTTTACCGTTTCAAGGTAAAACACATTTGGCGCTTGCCAAATTTGGAGTCTCCAAATTTGGCGAGCGCCAAATATGTTGTTTTGAAAAGGAGAGACTTGAGAGAGGGAGAGAGAGAGAGGGTGGGAGAGAGAGAGGGGAGGGAGAGGGGTGGAGGAGAAACCCAAGAGAGAGGGAGAGGGAGAGGAGAGAGGTGGGAGGGGAGACCCAGAGAGAGGGAGAGAGACAGTGGAGAGAGATGAGGGAGTGAGAGAGAGAGGGAGAGAGAGAGAGAGGGGTAGGGAGGGAGACTTGAGAGAGAGAGAGAGGGGCAGGAGGGGAGAAACCTAAGAGAGAGGGAGAGAGAGAGAGGGGGGGTAGGAGGGAGAGACTTGAGAGAGAGAGAGGGGGGGGGTGCGAGGGAGAAACCTAAGAGAGAGGGAGAACGTGGGAGGGAGACACCTGAGAAAGAAGGAGAGGGAGTCAAAGTGGGAGAGAGCTGTGGGAAGGAGAGACCTAAGATAGTAGGGTGGGAGGTAAGTGAGGCCTAAAAAAGAGGGATTATGAGAGAGGGCATTGGAGTGACACAAAGTAGTCTAGGTAGCATGGGAGGGAGTGAGACCCAAGAGAGAGACTTGAGAGGGAAAGAATTTATTCAGTTATGGTGGGGGGGAAGACCTGAGAGAGGGAGTGGGAGAGAGAGAGAGTGGGACCCTTAAATCATAAACCCTATGCCATTAACCCTTACACCCTTAAACCGTAAAATGTAAAACCCTAAACCCTTAACCCTTAACCCTCTACCCTCAACCACCCCTCTCTCTCTCAACCCTCAACCCTCAACCCTCAACCCTTAAACCCTAATCCCTCAACCCTTAACCCCTATACCCTCTTAATCCCTTAACCCTTAAACCCTAATCCCTCAACCTCTATACCCTCTCAATCCCTCAACCCTCAACCCTTAAACCCTAATCTCTTAACCCCCATACCCTCTTAATCCCTCAACCCTTAAACCCTAATCCCTCAACCCCTATACCCTCTTAATCCCTCAACCCTCAACCCTTAACCCTTAAACCCTAATCCTTCAACCCCCATACCCTCTTAATCCATCAACCCTTAATCCTTAAACCCTAAACCCTCAATCCCCATACCCTCTTAATCGCTCAACTTTCAACCCTTAAACCTTAATCCCTCAACCCTCTACCCTTAACCCTTAAACCCTAATCCCTCAACCCCCACACTCTCTTAATCCCTCAAACCTCAACCCTTAAACCCTAATCTATCAACCCTTATACCATCTTAATCCCTCAACCTTCAACCCTTAACCCTTAAACCCTAATCCCTCAACCCTCATACCCTCTTAATCCCTCAACCCTCAACCCTTAAACCCTAATCCCTCAACCCCTATACTCTCTTAATCCCTCAACCCCTCAACCCTCAACCCTTAAACCCTAATCCCTCAACCTCTCTACAATCTTAATCCCTCAACCCTTAACCACCAACCCTTAAACCCGAATCTCTCAACCCCTATACCCTCTGAATCCCTCAACCCTTAACCTTTAAACCCTAATCCTTCAACCCCCATACCCTCTTAATCCCTCAACCCTCAACCCTTAAACCCTAATCCCTTAACCCCTATACCCTCTTAATCCCTCAACCCTCAACCCTTAACCCTTAAACCCTAATCCCTCAATCCTCATACCCTTTTAATCCCTTAACCCTCAACCCTTAAAGCCTATCCTCAACCCTTATACCCTCTTAATCCCTCAGCCATCAACCCTTAAGAAGCCCTAATCCCTCAACCCTATACCCTCTTAATCCTCAACCCTCAACCCTAAGCCCTTAAAATCCTAATCCCTCAACCCCCATACCCTCTTAATCCCTCAACCCTCAACCCTCAACCCTTAAACCCTAATCCCTCAACCCCTATACCCTCTTAATCCCTCAAACCTCAACCCTTAAACCCTAATCCCTAAAACCATATACCCTCTTAATCCCTCAACCATCAACCCTTAAACCCTAATCCCTCAACCTGTATACCCTCTTAATCCCTCAACCCTCAACCCTTAAATCCCAATCCCTCAACCCCTATACCATTTTAATCTCTCAACTCTCAACCCTAATCCCTCAACCCCTATACCCTCTTAATCCCTCAACCCTCAACCCTTAAACCCCAATCCCTCAACCCCTATACCCTCTTAATCTCTCAACCCCTCAACCCTCAGCCCTTAAACCCTAATCCCTCAACCCCTCTACAATCTTAATCCCTTAACTCTCAACCCTTAAATGCTATACCCTCTTAATCCCTCAACCCTTAACCCTTAAACCCTAATCCCTCAACCCCCATACCCTCTTAATCCCGCAACCCTTAAACCTTAATCCCTCAACCCTATACCCTTTTAATCCCTCAACCCTCAACCCTTAAACCCTAATCCCTCAACCCCTATACCCTCTTAATCCCTCAACCCTCAACCCTTAACCCTTAAACCCTAATCTCTTAACCACCATACCCTCTTAATCCCTCAACCCTTAAACCCTAATCCCTCAACCGCTATACCCTCTTAATCCCTCAAGCCCTAACCCTTAACCCTTAACCCTTAAACCCTAATCCTTCAACCCCCATACCCTCTTAATCCATCAACCCTTAACCCTTAAACCCTAAATCCTCAACCCCCATACCCTCTTAATCGCTTAACTCTCAACCCTTAAACCTTAATCCCTCAACCCCTATACCCTCTTAATCCCTCAACCCTCTACCCTTAACCCTTAAACCCCAATCCCTCAACCCCCATACTCTCTTAATCCCTTAAACCTCAACCCTTAAACCCTAATTTGTCAACCCTTATACCATCTTAATCCCTCAACCTTCAACCCTTAACCCTTAAACCCTTAAACCCTAATCCCTCAACCCTCACACCCTCTTAATACCTCAACCCTCAACCCTTAAACCCTAATCCATCAACCCCTATACCCTCTTAATCCCTCAACCCTTAAACCCTAATCCCTCAACCCCTCTACAATCTTAATCCCTCAACCCTTAACCTCCAACCCTTAAACCCCAATCTCTCAACCCCTATACCCTCTTAATCCCTCAACCCTTAACCTTTAAACCCTAATCCTTCAACCTCCATACCCTCTTAATCCCTCAACCCTCAACCCTTAAACCCTAATCCCTTAACCCCTATACCCTCTTAATCCCTCAACCCTCAACCCTTAAACCCTAATCCCTTAACCCCTATACCCTCTTAATCCCTCAACCCTCAACCCTTAAACCCTAATCCCTCAATCTCCATACCCTTTTAATCCCTCAACATTTATACCCTCGTAATCCCTCAACCATCAACCCTTAAACCCCAATCCCTCAAACCCTATACCCTCTTAATCCCTCAACCCTCCACCCTTAAACCATAATCCCTCAACCCCTATACCCTCTTAATCCCTCAACCATCAACCCTTAAACCATAATCCTCAATCCCTATACCCTCTTAATCCCTCAACCCTCAACCCTTAAACCCTAATCTCTCAACCCCTATACCCTCTTAATTCCTTAATCCCTCAACCATCAACCCTTAAACCATAATCCTCAATCCCTATACCCTCTTAATCCCTCAACCCTCAACCCTTAAACCCTAATCTCTCAACCCCTATACCCTCTTAATTCCTCAACCGTCAACCCTCAACCCTTAAACCCTAATCCCCAACCCCTATACCCTCTCAACCCTACACCATCTACCCTTAAACAATAAATTGTAATCCCTAAACCCTAAACCATCTACCCTTAACCCTTAATATGTAAATCCTAAACCCTCTACCCTCTACCCTTAACTAGGTTAACCCCTAAACCCTTAAACCCTCTACCCTTAAACTATAAACCCTAAACCCCTGAACCCTCTACCCTTTACCCTCAACACTCCCTCTCTCTCTCAACTCTACACCATCTACCCTTAAATCGTAAATCATAATCCTTAAACCCTAAACCCTAAAACCTCAACCCTATACCCTCTACCCTCAACTCTTAACCCTAAACCCTAAACCCTCTACCCTCTACCCTTAACCCTTAATCCCTAAACCCTCTACTTGAGAGAGAGAGAGAGAGAGAGAGAGGGAGGTGGTGGGAGGGACATACTTGAGGGAGAGGGAGAGGGGGAGTGAGAGAGGGAGTGAGAGAGGGAGGGATTAGAAGAGAGATATAGAGAGTCACTGTGAGAGGGAGAGAGGGTAGGAGGGGGAGACTTGACAAACAGAGAGAGAGGGAGATGGGGTAGGATGAAGATACTTGAGAGAGAGAAAGAGGGAGAGAGGGTGGGAGGGAGAGATTTGAGAGAGAGGGAGAGAAACAAAGTGGGAGAGAGATAGAGGGAGAGAGATAGAGGGAGTGGGAGAGAGAGGGAGGAGAGACATAGAGAGAGAGGGGAGGAGAGGGGGTGGAGGAGAAACCC
>CM021102.1:591140302-591167583 GCA_007115665.2 Sequoiadendron giganteum
ATACCACATACATAGTATTTAAATTATTTGAAATACTTAAAGGTATATAAAAGGCCTTGGTAATGACTTTATAGCTTAGTAGAAATAAGATAGAAATCATGAAATTGTTGTAGGAAACTAGTAAATTCTAAGGCTCATCATTTCCCCCTAGCTTAACTTCTTGCTTATCCTCAACCAGGTTTAGGGTCAAATATTGTATTGTAATGTAGTTTCTTTGTAGTCTATGGTTCTGGTTACCCTTGTCCCCTACTTCAAGTAAAAGCCTTGTTGATCTGATATTTTTCCCACCTATCTTCCTTTGTTGCATCTATCTCTTCTCTCCTTCCTATATAATGTGGGATATGAAACAAAAGGAGATGAGGATGAAAGCTGAGGGGAAGCCAAGTGATTCCATTTTCAACACGACTATGATGTACTTATGTGCCCTTTTGACTGTTGTTACATAGTTGAAGATAGAATGGGGTTTCATCTTGTTATGTTCTAGCATAAGCTCCCTCTGTCTATCCTGGGAAAAGTTAAGTGCCTCCCTAATTGTCTCTATTGCAAGTTCTTCAAACCTCTTGTAATCTTTGTCCCTATAATCTAGTATTTTCACTAGGTGCCACTCCCTCTCTCTCTATAAGATTTATCCATGGATACACCATTATTTTTGGGTCTCCTAATTCTTGTCTCAATTGAAGAGGTAATTATTTTTCTCTTTCCTAATATTCCTGCTTCAAGAACCCCCTAGATATTCAATATGGGCGTTAGAAGCTAATTCTATGATTTTAACATCTCCCACAAACATAATTGGGTTTCACGTAATTTCATAGGGAAGAATTAGGTTGTCTAAATAGAATTCACATAGCTAATCTTGTATTTCCAGTGTAGATTGCTTGAACACTTTTAAAAACAATGTGGTTGTACTTAATGAGAGTGGGAGGTAACTAATTAGTTAGATGAACTGAAAACTGAGAAATTTTTCTTGGAGAAATAGAGTATAAACCTTGGCTAGAGGTCTACACATCAATAGTTGAATTGTCTTGTATGTCATTTCATCTATTTTTACCTTTAATTTCTTAATCTTTGCCTCCTATTTATCAACTATTATAGTATGAGTTGACAATACTTTTTATTTCTCATTTTCCCAATATTTTTGCTTCAAGTAAAATTCTCTTGTTTTGTTCCATAACTCAATATTGAGTGTCACCATAGTGGGAGCATTATATTTCTTCAGGAATTTAATTGGTTCCATAGGTTGTTGAGCCTTTTTGTTCATTTCAACTATAGCCAATTGTGCTAATGTTTCTAACCCTAACCCTTGTTGCTCAATTTTTTGTAGTTTCCTTTCCAATTCTTGAATTTTGATGGCATTCATGCTACTCTCCCTCTATTGGTATGTTTTGAGTTGTTCTTCCAAATCCTTTATTATTTGTAGTGTTATCTTTAACCCCTTATTTTCATCTTTCTCTTCTAAAACCAATTCTTCTTCCTTTTCCAAAAACATCTCTTCATTACTCTCATTAGGTGACACAAACCCTTCCTTAAAGATAGGGCTATTCTGAGGTCTTTTCTTTTTCTTAATTGTAAATAAATTCCCAAAATCTGAATCTATATTTCTACTCAAACACAAAGGTTGCAATATCTTTGGTTTCTTCTCTTCTTCAAGTTTTGACTCAACTTCAATTTCCACATTTTCTCTTTATAAGTTTTGGCCTTATTCTTTTTAGAGTCCTTCTTACTGAGGCGATGTGATCGCCTCTTTGGCTATGTCAGCTTCCTTTTCCTTTTCTTAGAAGGAAAAGTGGAGGCTTCACTTTTTCTTTTTTGTTGTCTAGTCTTAGAGGGGCTCTTAGTAGAAGCAGGGTTTTCAAATGCCTCTTCCGCTATGGGTTGACCCATAGAAGTTGCAGGTTGTGCCTCTGGTGCTTTTGGTTTTTTCTACCCACCAATGCTACAGGAAGGTGAAACAATGGGTAAGTAGAGGATTTGTATCCTTCTACTACAACTATAGAAGGCTCATTTACATCATTTCCCTATTCAGTTGTTCTCCCTCTAGCCTAATAAAAACATCATTAATGTTATTGCAACCTAAAAATTCCTCCCAAGCTATATTAGGTAATTGAATTTTGAGATTCCTTTTGACTAATAGAGTAACCAAAAAATAAATCCTTTTCTCTTGTATTTCAAAGACATTATTTTTAATAGATTATACAAAAAATAGGAACATTCACTAGTCGTTGGTGGTGTAAAATATATAGGAGATGCTTACCATCACAAGTTAAGTATTTAACTATGTAAGAGGCTTTAGAGTGATACAAGAGCATCCATGGCTCAATGCAATCCTATGTCAACATGTGATGTCTTTTTTTTTAATTTTTCAATTTTGATGTGTTGGATTTCATGTTGGGTGATTGAAATTCATATTTTGTTGTGAAATTGAATATCTTTTAATGTGGGGAAACTTGAATTTGAATTTGATTTCAATTCAGGTCAAATTGGTGAAAGGGAATCATGGAGAATATGTTTTAAATTTGAAAAAGTAGAAAACAAAAATTAAAGGCATGGATTTTTGGGAGCCATTAAAATCATTTGTAACTCCCATTTTGAATTCTCACAGAGCTCTCCTAAAAACTAGTAACCTAGGAGGTGGGTGCCTAGGTGGAGGAATCTATCTTTTCTTTATTTTTGAAAGCATAAAAGGCATTTAAAGCCATATTGCATTTTTTACCAAGCTTGGATGATTAAAACATATGTTTTATTCAGGCTTAATTATTAAATTGTATTTTATTTTCCCTTCTTGGAGTGGTGGCATTTATTTTCTAAGGTGCTTTGGAATGAAAGCCAAATCAAACCGAAATGCAATGAAATTACATTCCAGGAAATCATGAATAGATAAAATTGAATTTCTTTCATTTTAGAGAGAGTTTTTTAGAGAGGAAAAATATAGGAAGAGAAAGAGGGCATAAAATACCTTCAAATGGTGATTTAATGGATGGATTGGAAGATTTGTGAGTGTTGACAAAGGAAAAATCAACATAATTTGTGCAGATTGAAGACTTTGATTGTGAAGTGGTTTGAAGTTGCAGGTGTTGGAGAGAATATTGATTCCAGGCTTTGCTTTGTTGTTGCAAATCAGATTGTATGTGATTGCCAGGGATTTTCTTATGGCTTGTTACAACCTTATTCCATGATTGGATTGTAATAGATTAATCTACCATATTTTAATTCAAGGATTTGTGAGTTGCACATTGCAACCAGGGCTTGAAATTTCGGGTTTCAATTTCTCTGTGTGTGGTGAATATTATTTGTGAGCTTTTTAATTTCCATTTGCAGTAAATTAGATTAATTTAAATAGCTCATACATTAGTGGTATCAGATCAAGTTGATCTTGAGTGTGTAATAGACCACTGAAGAGAGGCAGTTGCACTAGGACTATGGTGTGGGTGTTTAAAACAAATTGATTATAGAGGAGCCCATTGTGGTAGAGGTTGAGGTAGAGGGAGAGGAAGATGAGATAATTTTGTTAGAGATGAATATTTTAAAGTGTTGAGAAGGTAGGTTGAAACCCTACAATAAGAGATAAGGAGAGGATTTACAAGAATGAGACAACCAAGAAGTGAAGAAGAAGAAGAAGAATTTCAAGAGGATGCTAGTTTAAATACTGAGCAAAGAGAAGAAGTTGCAGCAGTTGCAAATGACCCATTGTTGAGAGCTTTGACAACAATGGGAAAAAGACCAAAAATGGTATTCCTACCTTCAATGGAAGCCTAAATCCAGAGGAATTGATAGATTAGTTGAATGAGATGGAAGAGTATTTCGAATTTGAAGAGATAGAAGACCCTGATAAAGTAAGATTTTCCAAGACAAGGCTAAAAGGACATTCCTCAATATGGTTATTTTTTCCTTGGGTTATAATGACGGGGTTATTGTGTTCAGGGTTATTTTGGTCAGGTTATTATATCTGAATACCTGTGAATATATCTTCATAAAGAAACTTAGCAACATTTTTATCCCTTACAAATTGTAATGCTTTTACCTCCACCCATTTTGTAAG
This sequence comes from Sequoiadendron giganteum, assembly GCA_007115665.2. Classification (NCBI taxonomy): domain Eukaryota; kingdom Viridiplantae; phylum Streptophyta; class Pinopsida; order Cupressales; family Cupressaceae; genus Sequoiadendron; species Sequoiadendron giganteum. The sequence goes on from CM021102.1 coordinate 591,144,339, forward strand.
ATAATTTGTGTAGACCAAAATATATTCTTCGTTATCTAATGTTGGATCTATAGGACCAATAAAATCCAATCCCAACTTTTTAAATGGTGCAATGACTAATTGGGGATGAATTGGAATTTCATCACTCTTAGTAGGTCTTCCCATCCTTTAGTATATGTCACACACATTCTTGAATACTTGACTGCATTCTTGTGAAGTGTAGGCCAATAGTAGCTAGTGTTTAAAATTATGAGAGTTGTCCTTTTAGTTGCAAAGTGCCCTCCACAGTGCTCATCATGACATGTCAAGTTAGAATATCATAGACTTCATCCTCTTTGGTGCATTTTCTCATTATGTTATAAAGCCTTATATAAAAGAGATATACAACTACCCATGAATAAGAAAAATATCTCTCAACTAGATGTGTCTTTTCTTTTAGTGAGAGATGTGGTGGTTTCTTCCTTGCAACTAGATAATTAGCTATATCTTCATACCAAGGTGTATGTACATAGAAGGCCAATAAATTTTCATCGGGAAAGGAGTCACCAATAATATCCTCTATTTATTTTTTGGGTAATCTTGATAGGAAATCTACTACTACATTGGCATTTCCCGGTTTATCCATAAATGTGATGTCAAATTCTTGAATTAGTAATAACCATCTTACAAGTCTTCCTCTAGCCATTGGTTATTCATCAGATATCTTATTGTTGTATGGTCTATGTGAATAAAAATATAATATCCTATGATGTAGTGTATGAACTTATTAATGGCATAGACTACTGCCAATATTTCCATTTTAGTAACTATATAATTAAGGTCTACATGTTGAAGATTCTTGTTGATATAATAGATGACATATTCTAAATTTCCATCTTTTTCTCCTAAAACAACACCTATTGCAAAATCAGATGCATTTTTTTGTATGTGAAAAGGTATTATCTAGTTTGGTCCTCTTAAGACAAGGGTCTTAGTGAGTGATGCTTTCATGGATTCAAAGGTGTTTTGGCATGTAGGTTTCCAATCAAATTCCACATCTTTAGAGAGAAGAAAAAATAATGGGGTTGTTGTCTTATTGAAATCCTAGATAAACATCTTATAATAACCAGCATGACCAAGAAAATTTTTGATGTCCTTTTATTTTTTAGGAATAGGCAGAAGTGGTGATTACTTCTATCATGTTGGGGTCTACCTGTATCCCCTTACTGGACACAAAGCATCCCAAGACCACTCCTTTAATCATCATCATGAAATATTTTTCATGACTCAAGGAAAGGTTGTGCTCTTGACATCTTTGTAGGACTTTCTCTAAATTAGTGAATTCTTCTTCATAAGTATTCCCAAAAGTGGTAAAATTTTCCATATAAATTTCCATGGAATCATGGGAAAATTCTATGAATATACTTAAGACTCCCCTTTAAAATGTTGCAGGAGCATTACATAACACAAATGGAAAGACAAAATATGCATACATACCCCATAGGGAGGTCAAAGTTATCTTGTCTTGATCCTCTAGAGCTATTTTTATATCTGATTATACCCACTGAACCCATCTAAGAAGGAGAAATATTGCTTCCCCACTAAGTAATCTAGTATCTAATTAATAAAAGAAAGGGGGAAATGGTCTCTTCTTGTTCCTACATTCAATTCTATGTAAGCAACACTTACCCTCCATTTTCCTCCCTTTTTGGGCATAATCACCAATGGGGATACCCATTGGTTGTCATATATTAGATAAATGAACCCTACATCTAGCAACTTCTATATTTTTTCTTTGACTATGTCACACACAATTGGATTCATTATTCTCTAAGGCTACCTCACTGATTTGTAGCCTTCATTAAAATAAATTTTGTACATGCATAGGTAAGGATCTATACCTTTCATATCATGATAGTCGTATGTGAATGTGGTTGTGTGTGCTTGCATTATGGTTAATAGTGAATAAATTATTGTGTAGTTGGTAATTTATTGTTGACATTTAGTGTTCTTCTCAGTCTAATCTCTATGGCCAAGGTTGATGTATTAATAGAGGCAATGTCAAGACCTACTAAATTGGGATTGTAATTGTTGGATAGCAATGTATGAAAAAGTTGAGAGGTACACTTAGATGCATTTGCAAGTATTATGTTATGTAAAGTACAATTGAAGCATGTGAGACAATTGTATTGTAGGTCCCTACCATAAGATTTTTGCATATTTTTTGAAATGACTTCATCTTCATCGTGAATTTCCAACATTGGGCTATGTTCAATGGTCATTAGTGTTTGTAATGATCACTAGTTATCCTCATCAAGAGTGCCATACAGTTTGATCCAAATATGTATGTGGTTGTGTAGGTGGGTAAAGGACTAGTTTTTTTATCATATTTCCATTGGAAATGATCATATTACTAGACCTACAACTGATGAATGCATCTACAGTAGCCAACCATGACCTTCCTAGGATTAAGGGGTATCCTACCAGGTTTTATTTATGTTGTAAAACCATAAAACCTACAGGGTATTCCCATGAGTCCAATGTGATTACCGAGTCTTTTATAATACCCCATGGTTTAGTAGTTGACCTATCTGCTAATTATCAAATAGTAGGCATCGAATGGAGCTCCATTAACTAAAGTTGTTTCATGGTTTTCTTTGTCATAAAATTTATGGCTTCTCCTAGGTCAATTAAGGTGTTTTTTATGAGAGTCCCATTGATTCAAACATCTACGATAGGGATCCCAAGGTCTACATATTTAGGAACAACTATATTTCCTAACATGATGTCAGTAGGGTATCCTAAGACATACATAGTTTGAGGGTCATTTTGTTTTCTTCTTGGCTTTATTCAGGTTCCTTTAGTTGTTTTTCCATAATTTTTGTTGGAACCTCCTCCTCAATAAGCTTTGTGATGTGAGGAGATGAAGGCCCAACAATAATTTTCCTTAAAAAGCTATTTGTGCCCATGGGCCTAGCATTGCAAGTGGCTTATTGGATAGTGGAAAGGAATGTTGTTTATTTATATGTTAGAAAAATAAAACGACCAATAATAAAGGATCCAACTCCTCGGGAACAAGCATCAACAACACCCCCATCTCCTCAATAGGCACACTCAAATTGTTAACCAAAAAACTATTCAAAAATACATTCTTAATTAGAAAGATAATAGGGAAAAGCATCTAACTTTACTCAATAATACTAATAGTTTTTTCCTACATATAGCACAAGCGATCTTAAGGAATTTCATCCCAAGTACAACCCAAATCTAACACATGGCTAACAGAAATGGACCATCCATATCTCATACAAATACATGTTATTCACCTCATTAAATCCTACTAACCAAAATTTTCATCATTATTGGATACAATTTATCAAAATCTTCCTAACTCATTCATAATCATATAATACAAATTCCAGCCTCAAATCAAAGTCTATTGAAGAGGGAAGGTCAAAAAAAGGAACAACCCTAAACCTTAGATTTTTCCTTCTAAACCATCCCCTATGGACTTGTGGTCATAGGGGCATCTTTCATCCAAGGAGTACCTACATACTTGCTTCCAAATGGGACAAAAGTCACATATAGTTCTCCTAATAAGGTCTCTCTCAAGGAACATACACTTGAAATTCTTGCATAGAAAACCCCTTGTCTAATTAATAAGGGTAAAATAATTTTCCACCTAAAGGGTTTAATTAAACCTTATCAAACTAATATTAATTTTCAAAGTCATGTGTGTACCCATATTAATGATAGGATAACAAATCTTATATATAATAGTACCTTGATGTGAAGTGTAACTTGTATCATGAATATTCAACTTAAGATTCACTTGAATATAGTTCAATTAATTCAATGATATCAACTTTGAACGTATATCACAAGGGAAACAAATTTTATAGGTTTACTCATGAATATCCCACTTGTTAAAGTAGTTAATTCACTTCCACCTTGTAAGATATGAATTCTCTACTCTCAACCTACAACATGTTATTATCTATTTCTTGCACATGTAGCTTATAGTTTTAAATTTAGGACTTCTCATTTAATTTATAAACATGGCCAAATAACAAGAATCGGTATCATTGCCAAAATTTAATGTTCACTTACCAAGCATAGAGGTACCAAATGTGATTACTAATCCCTCCATAGTGATAATTTCTTTATCAATATGTGGTGAGTAATAATAGCATGCAATATCATATAACAAGTTTACTCCAAAACTAACAAAATAAATCTATGAAACAAAAAATCCACATCTTGAACATAGATCACATAATAGGTTCAATTATCAAATGACTTTACCAATATGATGCCTTTATCTATAAGAAATAATTATTATAAAAGGGTTTATGACAACTTGACATACGCTATAATATTCATTTTATAACATATAGTATATTCAAATTCAGCCTTTAGCTAAAACTCAAACACAACCACATAATTTATTTCCATGAATATATTATAACAATACCCAATTCCATAATGAAAATAGTTAGCATAACTCAACTTAACTAACACCTTTTAATTATTAAAGACTTGCACAATGATAACACAAATTGCATTCTTTTAACTTTTCAACATTTGGCCATCAAATGTTTACAAGGGTTTTCTTGACATGAGAGTAACCAAAAATATTTGCAGACCAACAAAAAATAAACACAATTTTTAGGCACTCGGTGCATTTATATAACCACTAAAATAGGTCTCAAGTCAACATAACCACATTAGTTGTTAAATTGACATATTATTAATCAACACAATTTACAATGTTCATAGTATTTCTCAATAAACTAAGGGTCCCATGACTTCACAATTTCCATATAATTTATCATGCTTTTGATCAAAATTTCATTATCACAATGTTATACGTTTGCTAGTGTCTTATCATAGGAACATGTTTTCCAAAATCTATAAAGTTTATTATGTAGTCTACACTTCAAAATAGGGCAATTTAGACATAACATCTTTTAAATCGAGTTTATGGATACATGTGAAACATTTCATAGAACTATTTTTTTATAATACCAAGATAAAAGTAGAATGATGTCATACGATTATGACTTGGATAGCCGATATCATATGTAAGTTTTTATAAATAAGTTAAATGAATTAATTATTTAATATTTTTCTTCACAACCATTCTAAACAACCCTTTCATATAATTTATACCAAACTTTAATATTACATTTATCAATGATAAGTATTAAATTTGAATGAACACTACACTTTCAGCATGCTCCTCCAACAATATCAGATGCCTAATTTCTTGACTCACAAGATACAAGAAAGGATTTACAATGTAGACTTTAGTTTAGACATCATCTAATCATAATTCATTTTTCTGATTTCTAACTTGTCCTCATTGACATAAAATTTTGCTTACAAATCCCACAATCATTCTCTCAGAAATGATATAAATACAACCTTATAAATCTGTTCCCATGGGTGGAAACACCCAATGTTTACAATGTAAGAGTTGTGTGGTGTTTGTGCTCTCCATCACTCTTCTCCAATATAAAACCAAGCATGTCAATCGCTAGGCATCTTTTTCTCTTTCAACCATCCTCTCACTCTCTCTCGAGTATCTCTCTCCTACCCCACTCTCTCCCTCACTCGCTCCCTCTATCTCTCTCCCCTCTACCCTTAACCCTCTCTCTCTCTCATGTCTCTCCCTCCTACCCCCTCTCCATCTCTAAGTTCTCTCTCTCTCTCTCTCTCTACCCTCAACCCTCAACGCTCAACGCTCTACCCTCAACCTTCAACCCTACAACTCTCTACCCTCTACCCTCTACCCTCTACCCTTAACCCTTAAACCCTAAACCTGTAAGCCCTCTACCCTTAAACCCTAAAACATAAACCCTCTACCCTTAACCCTTAAACCATCTACCCTCTACCCTTAACCCTCTACCCTCTACCCTGAACCCTAAACCTTCTCTCTCTCTCAACCCTCAACCCTCAACCCTCTCTCTCTCTCTCTCTCCCTCTCACTCTCTCTGAAGTCTCTCCCTCCTACCCCCTCTCTCTCTCTCAAGTCTATCTCTCTCCATCATTCACTCCCTCTATATCTCTCCCCTCTACCCTTAACCACCCCCTTCTCTCTCTAGAGGGGATTGGAGTGAGAGAGAGTATTCTAGGTAGCATGGGAGGGAGTGAGACTTGAGAGATAGAGACTTCAAAGGGATAGAGAGATATCGAGTTAGTGTAAGGAGGCAAAGAGCATATGAAAGTTAAAACCTCAACTATCCATCTACGATCATAAACTGTGCACTCTCAACATTATCAAAGTGGTCGACCAAAGAGAGGGGAAAGTTAGATTTAGTTCAAATCAGGTCATTTAGAGAGAACCAAATGACCTGCTTTGGATGATTGAATTGATAGGATTTGCCAAATTTCCTCATATTTTTGTTTGTGCTCACTGTCACGTTTGCATGTCTTTCAATGCAAGTTTATAAAAAATATGTGATGGTGTTAGCCTCTCTCTTAGCTATCTAAATATATAATTCTTTTCTTTTTTTGATTCAGTTAAGGTTTTGATCCAAAAATTCTATTGTAAATGCCCCCATTTCTAGTCAAAAACCAACATGTGCTAGTTTTATGATAGAATTTTACTCGTTCATCGAAATGTGAAACAAATTACATTTAAAAAAAAACTAGACTCCATTCTACACATGATGAAAACAAATTCAATTTTTGATTTGTTTTCAAAAAAAAAGGGGGGAGCACACTCACATTTTAGCTTTTCAGGATGTGTCCACTTTCAAAATTCATCAAATATTATATATTCATTAAAAAAATTACCCGAAAGAATGAGGATAAACTACATGGTGTTAGCTAATTTCTCACCATTTGGATTTTTGAAATTCTAGAAGAAGTTAATCAAAAAGGGGGGGCCCTCAGGTGCTATGTTGTTTTTTTTATAAAACCAGGACCTGTTTTGCCCCCCTTTTTTGAGACCCTTAATATTCAATGATTTAAAAAAGAATTAGTAGCTTAGACACTAGACTCAGAGCACTTCAACTCTTGTTCTTGCTGCATCTTGAAATTTTGAGCGTAACTATCTTCATTTTCTCGTGCAAATTATATTTTGCTGATTTTTTTTTTAAAAGTTGCATCTAAAGAGCCAAAATTGTGTCATAGATCCATGCATTTACCCTTATGTCTAAAAGGATATCTCTGGTGTTCCATCCTAATAACCTACCAAATTTGATTGAATCAATCACCGACTTGAAGTCCCCTTCTATGTGCAGTTTCTTTATCCCCATAGTAACAACTAATTGGACGCCCTTTTCTCAATATAAACACAATAATATAACTGAGTACACATAAATAAATTAAGAATGTCCATCCATAGTACAATAAGAAATAATTCTATAATTTACCCTAAAACAAAGATAGATCTGCTAAATTTTGGGCTCATAAACCATTCAAAAGTGTAGTAGACACCAGTATTTTTTAAAGAATCTTAGTATATATAAGTATATAAACACATATAACAATATATGTAAATGTACCTGTAACAATCAGACCTGAAAGAAGGTCCCTTTATTTCCTAATAGGCTAATCAATGAAAACAACAATCCCTCTAGCTAAAAAAATTGTCCTACAATCTAAAACACAAGCATTCTGACCTTAGCCATTTGGACAAGATAGCCAAGACCAAAAACCCATCCAATATCACACACCCACAACAAATCCAATGCTCGATGAAAGAAATAGGTCAAAAATGCAATGAGAGGTTCAATGACACCAACTGTTAAGAGGGCACCCCCATCATGAAACCAACACCTATAGTCAAAGAAGGGGTTGACATGCCTTAGCCTTAGCAACAAAAACCACATTGGCCATCATCTGCAACAAAAATGAACTGGTATGCTCCTGCCATTTACAAAGCCCTACCTACCACAATGAAAAAGAAATTAAATGAGACAAACGTAAACCAATCTCCCTCCAGTCGCTACTTTAATCTATTCATATGTGATGAAAATTTGATTTTATTCTAGATCTAAACATTGAATGCAAATAAATTTTTTTCAAACATGAGGGAAAAAATGTTTAAATAGTCGGAAACAACTAATGGGAAATTGTTTAACGGCTACTTGTATCCGACGTGAGACGGGTTTCAGGCATAAACCTCCCACTATATATAGCCTATCAGCTAACAAATTTAATCCATAACTAACAAAAGAAATCTATGAAACAAAAAATCCACATCTTGAACATAGATCACATAATAGGTTCAATTATCAAATGCCTTTACCAATATGATGCATGCCTTTGTCTAGATAAGAAATTATTATTATAGCAACTTGACATAGGCTATAATATTTATTTTATAACTTATAGTATATTCAAATTCAACCTTTAGCTAAAACTCAAACACAACCACATAAATTATTTTCATGAATATATTACGCAATACCCAATTCCATAATGAAAATGGTTAGCATAACTCAACTTAATGATAACAATCATTGTGCTCTTTTAACTTTTCAACATTTGACCATCAAATGTTTACAAGGGTTTTCTTGACATAGGAATAACCAAAAATATTAATTTTAGTATAAATTAACTTGCTAACCAACAAGGAATAAACACATTTTTTAAGCATTTGATGCATTTCTATAGCTTCTAAAATAGGTCTCAAGTAGACATAACCACATTAGTTGTTTAATTGACATATTATGAATAAGCACAATTTACAATGTTCATAGTATTTCTCGATTAAACTAAGGGTCCCATGACTTTACAATTGCCATATAACTTATCATGCTTTTGATCAAAATTCCATTATCACAATGTTATAAATTTGCTAGTGTCTTATCATACCAACTTGGTTTCCAAAATCTATAAAGTTTATTATGCAATCTATGCTTCAAAATAGGAATATTGAGACATGAAATCTTTTAAATAAGGTTTATGGATACACGTGAAACATTTTATGGAACAATTTTTTTATAATACCAAGATAAAAGTATAATGATATCATAGATTATGATTTGGATAGCTGATATCATATATAAATTTTTTTAAATAACTTAAGTGAAAGAATTATTTAATATTTTTCTTTACAACCATTCTAAACAACCCTTCCATATAACTTATACCAAACTTTAATATTACAAAATTTATCAAATGATAAGTATTAAATTTAAATGAATACTACACTTTCAGCATGATGCCTAATTTCTCGTCTCACAAGATAAAATAAAGGATTTCCAATGTAGACTTTAGTTTAGAAATCATCTAATCATAAGTCATTTTTATTATTTCTAACTTGTCCTAGTGTGTTTAAAAATCCCAAAAGCATGCTCTGAGAAATGACATAAATACAACCTTATAAATATGTTCCTATGGGTGCAAACACCCAATGTTTACAATGTAAGAGGAGTTGTGTGGTGTTTGTGCTCTCCATCACTCTTCCTTCTCCAATCTGAATCCACGCATGGCAATCACTAGGCATCCTTCTTTTCTCTTTCAACCCGAACCCAAGTATGGCAATCACTAGGCCTTCTTTTCCAGACCCATTTTTTATCTCATCCCAATATAATTGCACTAGCATTGTGAACATCAACTAATAATATCTTAATCTTTTCAACAAATTATCTAACGTATAGTATGGTTACTAAGAAAACTTATAATCGATATGCTTTCAATAGCTTAATTAGAGAGATAAAAAAATGGTGTAAGCTATGAGATATTATATCATTTTGGATGCATATTTCTATAAGGTGTCCAAATGCACTTCTATAATGCTAGATAGATTTGTACCTCTAACCATGAAAGCTTCATCGAATCAAGATTAAATGCTCATTTTATCCACAAATCTCTAAAATATTCAAATGGAAACAAGATTAATAGAAATTGTATAGAAAAAGACAATGCTAGATAGATTTGTAGCTTTAATCATGAAAGCTTTATTAAATCAAGATTAAAGTCTCATATTATTCACAAATCCCTAAAAGATTCAAATGAAGATGAAAGTAATGAAAATTGTAAATAAAAAAACAATACTAGATAGATTTGTACCTCTAAAGTTTATTATACAGTCTATGCTTCAAAACAATAAAGGATTTCCAATGAACACTTCACTTTCAGCATGATGCCTAATTTCTCGTCTCACAAGATAAAATAAAGGATTTCCAATGTAGACTTTAGTTTAGAAATCATCTAATCATAAGTCATTTTTATTATTTCTAACTTGTCCTAGTGTGCTTACAAATCCCAAAAGCATGCTCTAAGAAATGACATAAATACAACCTTATAAATATGTTCCCCTGGGTGCAAACACCCAATGTTTACAATGTAAGAAGAGTTTTGTGGTGTTTGTGCTCTCAATCACTCTTCCTTCTCCAATTTGAATCCAAGCATGGCAGTCGCTAGGCATCCTTCTTTTCTCTTTCAACCCAAACCCAAGTATGGCAATCACCGAGCCTTCTTTTCCAGACCCATTTTGTATCTCATCCCAATATAATTGCACTAGCATTGTGAACATCAAATAATAATATCTTAATCCTGTCAACAAATTATCTAATGTATAGTATGGTTACTAAGAAAACTTATAATCGATATGCTTTCAATAGCTTAGTTAGAGAGATAAAAAAAAGGGGTGTAAGCTATGAGATATTATATCATTTTGGATGTATATTTCTATAAGGTGTCCAAATGCACTTCTATAATGCTAGATAGATTTGTACCTCTAACCATGAAAGCTTCATCAAATCAAGATTAAAGGCTCATTTTATCCACAAATCTCTAAAATATTCAAATGGAAACAAGATTAATAGAAATTGTATAGAAAAAGACAATGCTAGATAGATTTGTAGCTTTAATCATGAAAGCTTTATTAAATCAAGATTAAAGTTTCATATTATTCACAAATCCCTAAAAGATTCAAATGAAAACGAAAGTAATGAAAATTGTACATAAAAAAACAATACTAGATAGATTTGTACCTCTAAAGTTTATTATGCAGTCTATGCTTCAAAATAATAAAGGATTTCCAATGAACACTTCACTTTCAGCATGATGCCTAATTTCTCGTCTCACAAGATAAAATAAAGGATTTCCAATGTAGACTTTAGTTTAGAAATCATCTAATCATAAGTCATTTTTATTATTTCTAAATTGTCCTAGTGTGCTTACAAATCCCAAAAGCATGCTCTGAGAAATGACATAAATACAACCTTATAAATATGTTCCCATGGGTGCAAACACCCAATGTTTACAATGTAAGAAGAGTTTTGTGGTGTTTGTGCTCTCAATCACTCTTCCTTCTCCAATTTGAATCCAAGCATGGCAGTCGCTAGGCATCCTTCTTTTCTCTTTCAACCCAAACCCAAGTATGGCAATCACTGAGCCTTCTTTTCCAAACCCATTTTGTATCTCATCCCAATATAATTGCACTAGCATTGTGAACATCAACTAATAATATCTTAATCCTGTCAACAAATTATCTAATGTATAGTATGGTTACTAAGAAAACTTATAATCGATATGCTTTCAATAGCTTAGTTAGAGAGATAAAAAAAAGGGTGTAAGCTATGAGATATTATATCATTTTGGATGTATATTTCTATAAGGTGTCCAAATGCACTTCTATAATGCTAGATAGATTTGTACCTCTAACCATGAAAGCTCCATCAAATCAAGATTAAAGGCTCATTTTATCCACAAATCTCTAAAATATTCAAATGGAAACAAGATTAATAGACATTGTATAGAAAAAGACAATGCTAGATAGATTTGTAGCTTTAATCATGAAAGCTTTATTAAATCAAGATTAAAGTTTCATATTATTCACAAATCCCTAAAAGATTCAAATGAAAATGAAAGTAATGAAAATTGTACATAAAAAAACAATACTAGATAGATTTGTACCTCTAAACATGAAAGATTCATCAAATCAAAATTAAAGCCTCATATTATCAACAAATCATAGAAATATTGCGGAAAGGAAAGCCCAAAGATCTCTGAAAGCAGTCAATGCAATCCATATAAATTAATACATCAATATTTCTACTCATAAAGAAATAGTCATTGAGAACGTCTGACAAATTCTTGCCAAAACTCAACACTTCATGTCAAAATAATTTCAAAATAATTGCATATTCTTAGATTCCAGTCTTGACCTTTTTTATTTAATAAGAGGAGAAATATGAATACTGGGCAGATTACTAACATAAAACTGGCAATGAAAGATGAGGTTGATTTCTATAGCCAGATCAGTAAGGTATCTAGGGAAAGTATAATATTCCGTATTGGAGGTTCATTTTGACAGCTTATGAAAACAGACACAATTTTGTTTAATGTAGCCAGCCTTATAATTTTATAAACACTGATTTCAAAAGCAGACATAAGATTGTTTAATTTGGGTGGACATTATTCATGACTTGCAGGATGATTTTTGAATCTATACAACGAAGAAGAGAAGACTGCTGAATGCATATACTAGCTGTACAACCATATCATTTATATGATGTTTCTCATACGAATCAGCAAGGGGCATTGGCTTGCTCGATTACCAATGGAAATGTGGAAGGTGCACCTGTTTTTTTATTTTTTACCAGCCGTTTGCTTTTTTTCCAATGCCAACCATTTGATTTTTTCAGATGGTAACCGTTTGCTTTTTTTAGCAGCCGTTTGCTTTTTTAACAATGCAAAGAATTAGATTTTGCAAATTTGCATTTGTGGTTCGCACTTATAGGTTTTGTAGTTTTGTTCTTTCTTTGTTTGAGTTAGATTTTATGGAGCGCTTCTTTCTTTTCTCTTCGTTGTTTTTCCTTTCTTATCTGTTATTTTTCATTGTTCTGTTTTTACTTTCTTATCCGTTATTTTTTATTTTTCATTTGTGAATAGATTGAAGTAGTAGCTGTAGCGAGATTTGTGCTTTGGTAGGGTTTTGTAATAGTTTTTTCTGCAAACTCTGCCTGTTTTGGCTCACCGCCATCATTGACAGCACGACGCAATTTGTGCAGAATCTCGAGGTAAGGGTTTAACATTTCTGATATTATCTGTTATTTTCCTTACAGAATTCTTATGTAAGTTGAATGGGGCAAATCTCCTTTGTGAAATCTTATGTAGTTTTATTTTCTTTTTGTAAATCTATGTTTGATTATGACGACACTTCGACTTTCTTTTGTTTCCTTTTTTCAGGCCGTTTCAAGTCCGGATCATGTTCAGTTGAAGTTTCTAGGTCAGTTCACTAGCCAATGTCATTAAATTGTGGCATATAGGTATTGCGAAGAGGGCATAATTTGACATCCCTACCAGATTTTTCGGGTACCCTTGTCTGTAAATCATGGGGAGGGTAAGCTTTTTTATCTTCATGTTTTGTAATGTTTGTTTGTAATATAAATAGTGCATGATTTGGTCTCCCTGGATTTCTGTTCAGTGGTTATTTTCTATAGATCACAGGAGGGGTTTTATTTATTTATCGCATTCAGCCAGCATTGGCTTAATTTTAATAAACATCATATTTGGGTTTGGATTTTTTGAGGAATAGGCTGGCATAGAAGTGAATATAGGATGCAGATGCATTCATTAGTGAATCAAACTATGAATTATTTAATTTCTCTCTGTCCAACTGGGATTTTTGGGTTCAGAGCATGTATTTATGGTCAAAGATACTTTACTTGTACTGTAAGTGAAATTTGACACGTCTCCTGTACATAGAAATAATAATACTTAGCACAAAACATGGAGCATATGGATTCTGCAATGTGCACTTGAATACATTCATAGTAATCTCAGCAGAGATAGAACTGTTTGACAGAATGCCTCAAAGAAAGGTTATCTCATGGAATGTAATGATTGCGGGAAATATAAAAAGTGGATTATTTTAAAAATCTTTTGAAACTTTGAAGCAAATGCGATTGGCAGGTGTAAATATTAGAAGTCATTGGCATTGTTGTAAACGAAGTAAAGCCCACAGTTTGAAGGCTGTAATAGCTAAACTGAGTCTTTCAAAGTTATTTTTCCCTCAAATTTCTGTAGGAACAAAAGACTAGTATATCATCTTGATGAGTGTAGAAATACACTTTTTGCCATTTTTCCCTATCTATGACAGTCAACTTTTGGAGAATGCTATTATGGAACAGGGAAGTTGCTGGTATATGGCTGGAAGTTGCTTTAGGGGTTGAGCTGCATGCTCACGTATGAAGACAATGGGGATAAGGGTAGCTGACAGTGTTAGTGACCAAGATAGCTTGAACAGAAACAACTGGAAGCTAATTTCTATGTTTAAGCTGCTTTCACAGGTTTACATTGATATCAGCAGAATGACAATGGGAACTGGAAAAATTATCATTGTCATTATGTAGAATACCATTTGGCGAATTTTTCCTAAGGTAACATCCACTCCAAAACCATGAGAATGGTCAATTGTCATTGATATTCTTCCCAAATATGAATTGTTGACCAAGAACTTCCAATATAGGGGAAGGGGACTGTGTCTGTGTCCGTCCTTGTATTTGGAAAAACATTATCCACTGTGAATCTTGGATCGCCCAGTCAAACTCACTACAATTGCTGTGTGCAGCTGCCCAAACAAAATCACTATACAGAGGATTAGCATTGTGTTTATATTTTACTTTTTTAAAAGAAAATTAAGATTTTTTTATTGTATTCTTAAAGCCATTATGAATGTCGATATTCTGTTTATATTTTATTTCTTTACAAAAAAACTTAAGATTTTTTATTGTATTCTTAAAGCCATTATGAATGTGGATATTTTGATTATAAAAGAAACTTTATCAATTACACCAATGCTTGTTTTTACAAGCCTTTTCATTGTTTATCTTTTTTTTATCATCTCTAAAACAGAAGAAGCAGAAAAAATGCTGACTGTTTCTAGAAAAACAGTATATATTCTGAAAGTTAATCTTGGAAAATTTCATCCCTTTTGCAGTGAAATTGAAGTAAGAGTGAGTTCCACTATATTATTTACTTAAAAATATATCATTCAAACTTTAAAATAATTGAAAATAAAATCTGCAGAGTGAGATCTGTAGAAGAAATACATAGATAAAAATAGAGAAAAATAGAGGATAATAGAAAAAAAATACATAGATAAAAATAGAGGATAAGAGAAAAAAAAAAAATAGATAAAAACAAAAGATTAAAGAGAAATGATTTATATTTCAAAACATACAAACTTCATATATCATAAACAAATATTTCAAAACATACAAACTCCATTACATTCATAGATACACATATGAATCCACACACAAAGCCAGTGCTTTTCCAATAGACTCAGAAAAATAAAAACAAATGAATCCACACACAGAGCCAGTGCTCTTCCAATAGACTCAGAAAAATAAAATAGAGTCCTCTGTTCATTTTTTTCTCTCTATTTTCTCATACATTCATCACTACCTAAACATAGGCATATGCCCAACAAGGAGGTGGTCATTCTTATGCACAACTTTGTTCAATCTGTTACGTATGAAGGTTATTTTTTTGTTGAGATTTATATTCTCATTCCTGTAGATTAGTTTACTTTCAGAATTTATGTATTTGTACTTTTATGGTGGTTTAGGTTATCACATTGTGCAGCATTATGATTGTTTAATGTTTTTTTAATATATTTTATGGAACCTAAAGTGCAGCAACCTTTGTTAGCTGTGGCATTAACAGATTGGAATTGATTTTATGTAATGCCAATCAATAATGGGCAAAGAAGAT
Source organism: Sequoiadendron giganteum (assembly GCA_007115665.2). Lineage (NCBI taxonomy): Eukaryota > Viridiplantae > Streptophyta > Pinopsida > Cupressales > Cupressaceae > Sequoiadendron > Sequoiadendron giganteum. Next base: position 591,159,984 of record CM021102.1, read on the forward strand.
GGGAGATGAGTGTTATTGAAATCCAAGAAGCTATGACAACTTGTCCACACAGATGCTTTGTGAATATTTGGGCAACCTACAACTTGCCGCATCTTCATATAGAGATCCAAGTTTTTGCTTATGGTTTCATGGTATGTTTCTTATATACACTGTTACTGCTTATTTTTATAATAATACATATTAGGAAAGAATTCTTATTGATTTACTTATAGAATAAGTATCAATTAACTTGTATGTCTAAAATTTTACACTAAAATATTCAATCTACATGTAACAGAATTCAATTCTAAATATAAACCCAATTCAAAATAGTAAATCATGTCATGTTTTTACCATCCCATAGTGTCTATGTTGTATTTAGTCATCATCTTCCTATTGGCTTTAGTGCCTCATTCAACAACCGCAACTTCCGCAATCCCCATTCTCCTCAAACAAACAACTTTTGTTTTAAAGCAATTAATTTCAATAATTTTTATGCAATTTGAAAGAGTGACTCCAGTTGCTTTGATGTCATGGTTTCCAAACATATCTTTCAATTTATTGGAGTTAGTTTAAACCTTTTGTATCACCAACGAAAGTTGTGGGTAAGAGAACATAATCTTATGAGAATATGAGAATTTGATGATTGTTAGTACCTGACAAAAACCAAAGAACCTTTTACATGATATTTTCTTGTTTGGTTGATAGGTCATTCTTATATCAACTTTCTTGATAACAAGCCTTATTAATAATAACTCTTATTTAAGGGACAATCTTTTTTGTCTTCTTATTATAGACTATTACATTCTTTATTACAATGGTGGTAAGATAGCTAAAATATATTGAAGCAAAACAATACTCAACTTTCTTGTCTTTTATTAAACTTTATGGAACATGATAGCTTTAGTTTCAATGAGTCAATCAAAAAGGATTTATAGAAGATGGTTATTAGTAGATGCAAGACTAGGCTAGGCTCTTCTTAAAGAAGGTTATGTACAATGTAATGCTAGATGGTAATATTAATATACTTGTGACTAGAAGATGGTTATGCATAATGCAATCTTATATGATAACTTTGATATATTTGTGAAACCTTTGGATCATCATATGAGGCAAAAAAAATCTTTATGAAACACAATAGCTTCAATTTCAATATCTAAAAACCCACTATACTCTTCTTGTCGTTGGGGCATGATCATGATCTTCTATTAATCTTGAATTGTACAATATTTTGTAGTAGTTATTACTTGGAATTTTAACATATTTAGGCAATTCCCACTTAATTTGGTTTCAATAAAAATTGACAGTGATATCTTTATTAATCTTACTATTGTTTGGAAAAGACAACCCTTTATTTTTCTCTTATTATAACTTGTCATACTTCTTTATTAGAATGTTGCAACAAAAATAACTAATCAATTGAGTGCTAGCTAGCATTAATCTTGAACTGTAAAATATTTTGTAGTAGTTATTACTTATGATTTTTTAGCCTATTTTGATAATTCTCACCTCTAATTTGATTTAGATATAAATTAATAGTGATATATTTATTATATTGACTTATTTCATGAGTATCTTTTGGGTTTATTGTTGTAGTTATCTTATTTATCTTACCGCTTGAAAGAGAACTATTTATTTTTTCTCATATTTAGGCTCTCCTATTTATTTACTAGAATGTTTGCACTATAAATGACTAATAAGTTGATGAAATATCTATAAATTTAATAGATTCTTTTTCTTCCATGAAATTTAGTTGGGGCATGATTATTAATATTAAATTGTAGTAATTGTTATTTAGTGGGATTGTTCAAGTTGTTAACCTATTTAGAATATTCTCACTTTTAAGTTGCCTCCATTTTTTAAAAAAAAAATTAAAGTAAAAAAATAGCTTTGATTTTAATTAACCAACCTACAATCTAACATCTAAAATTTTACTAGACTCTTATATTATACTCTTCTTCTTTATAAAAGATGGTTATGTAAAATGCAATCTTATATGGTAATCCTAAAACCTTTGTACATTTAATGGGAAAGTGCATATTAATTTTAAATTGTAGTAATTATTACTTGGTGGGATTATTCAAGTTTTTAACCTATTTAGAATATTTTCTTTTAATTTGGTCTAGATATAAATTGATAATGATTTATGTGACTTATTTTAAAAAAACATAAAAAATTATTTGATTGTCTTTCTAAACTTAGTGTTTTTTTTATGTTACCTTTTATTAAAGAGAAAGAATTACTCAAAATTACAATACCATGTGTTTTCATTTTCACTTATTGATGACAATTAACTTTATTCGAGCTCTAGATATGCACTTTATTTTTATTTAACCTTTTTTAAATGGGAAATTAGTTAGGTAAAGTGATTTCTCTTAGAAGGCCACATGTAATTTAAGGAAAAAAATCAATGTCATTGGTTTAATTGATGTAGAAAATATATTCTAGTTGTATTTAAAAATAACACAAAGTAGTGGTGGCATTTATATTGAAACCTTGTTTCAAAATCTAGATTAAATGTCTATATAGGTAAAATAGCTACCTATTTAAAGTATCTTGTTTATCTATAAAAATTGATAATAATTTTTCTTTAATGATTATATTTGGAACTTAGTGTTATTTTTATGTTTTTTTAGAGTCTTCAAGTTGGTAATTTTGTGTCCCATCAAGTCAAGCTTTTCCTCTTTGGATATTTTCTTTCTATCTTTTTTTTTTTTGGGTTCTCTCCATCTATATTCTTCCACCCGATGGTCACCTATTTCCCTCTCTTCATGTTTGTCATTATGTGAAGGTTCCATTGGGGGGTTAGAGTTTGGGACATGTGAAATAGAGTTGGTATCCAAAACCACCTCCTCATCATGACTTTTGATAGGGTCAGAGAACACATCAAGAGACAAATCCTCAATTATTTCTGACATTTCTTGTTTTCATCTTTATCCACCACCTCCTTTCCCTTTCCATTTTTAGGCCGTCCCCTTCTCTTAGCATAATCGAGTATGTTTTGAGTTAGTTGTGTCTTCTTCACCCTTTTACTCATTACTAAGTTATTCCTCTCAAGTGGAATGCACTCCAAAATATATATTTTTATTCAAATTGGATTCTTTCAACACAATTTTCAACTCTCGAAAGGGACCCTTTGAGTCACAATCTTCTAAACACTCTATGGGGAGTTCAACTTATAACTTATTCTAGTGTGTAACAACCCCGATATTAAAATTTTAATTTTTCCATAATGTAAATTACACACACATTTGAAATAACACTATTCCAAACCTCCATTGCATTTCATTGTAATTTCACAAACCTTTCCATAACATAGATTTCATATTGAATAAACTCAAGTTTATCATTCATGATTACAACCTTCCATATAAATGGGTACACGATACATACATTTTTAACTCTTTTGAGATTCATTTGACAATAGATATACAAGATGGTCATGATGTCACTGCATTGGTGCATACTTTCTAGATGTCTCCATTCCCTGGTGCATACACTCTAGTTGTCCCCAATACTTGTGCAAACATCCTCAAACCTTGACCATAAACTGATGAGGAGAAGCATCACTCAAGCGCTTATTGCCAACCACGGATTCAAATGCAGTCCCTCGTTCATCTGCCACATATGGCAAGATGGTCGTACCCTTCGACCAAGAGATTGGTTGGTAAAACCCCATAACAAATAGCCTTCTTGAGCTTAGTTTTGTGTCCTACATAACTAGAACTTGTAGACACTATAATCTTGAACTAGCATGCATAAAAGGAACATAGGGAATTGATAGTGCAACCAGTGGAAAATTACACTGTTTTGGCCAAAGTATTCTCACCTAATACTTTGAGTAATAGTCATCCTATTCACATACACTACCATAGCTCGGTTTGGATTGTGATCATTCATATACTATGCTTAGATAATTTCCTTCCATAGGTAATGCCTTAGAAAAGACCTATTCCCTTTTCAAATTTGAAAGATACTTATCTCAAGTATTCACATATACAAGCTATTCCCTTCACTAAACAATCTAATCCCAGGAAATTCCCTTCATTGGATAGTCTAATCCCAAGAATAACCAATTCCCTTCGTTGGATAGTCTAATCCTAGGAATAACCTATTCCCTTCACATCCTAGGAATAACTTTATATTCTAAACTATAGCTACATTAGCTTCATCTTATCATAGAATAAATACTCATAAATAATTGGCTCCATTCATGATAATAAGTTATTTTCATTAAGAGTAAAATATCATTAATAAATGACCTCAATCGTAGAGCAATCATATTAGTAAATGATTCTATTTGAGAGTGTAATCTCCTTAATAAAAAGGGTTACTCAAAGAGTAGAATTGTATCAACTATATAACTTCATATCAATAGTACATAAAGCAACCAATCAAGTAACAACTCTAACTCTACAGGGAATCCTACCTATGGATCTAATCAAGAAGTAAATTCCCAAACTCAAGTGATCAACTTAATCATATAGGTGAGTCTCAACCTTGGTGTATCTTAATTCAAAGATAAAGTCAACAATCATCAAACAATCCCATCATATAGGTTAATCTAAACCTATGTGTTCCAAACAAAGATCAAATAAACAACCCAACCAAGTAGGTTATTCTCAACCTATTTGTTCCAATGGGTAGTAAAGTAAATATTACAATCTAGTAGGTAATTCTTAACCTAGGGTTTCAATCATTAATCAAATATACTTCTCGACCCATATAGGTTACTCTCAACCTAGGCTTTGATTCAAAAGTAATGATCAAATGATCATTCAAGTATAGATTAGCAATATGACATCTCATCCTATCATATCTTTCATACTAGCATTGTTGATGTATTGCTAAACCTTATCATTGCTAAGATTTACTAGCATTATAAGTTAACAGTGTCAAGTCACTTCATGACATTGATAGATTTCACATTATACATATAGTGCAAACTATCTATGTATAGAAACATCATTTGAATTCCCATATAGGGTATATAGGAGTATTAAATAACTTCCTTAAGCTATTAATTATTTCATCAATCCTAGTATATTATACTATTGATAACATTCACTCCTTAATATGGAGTATGTACAACACTCATAAGGAATTCATAACAACCATTTTTTTTCCTTTATAATAAGTGAATAGATCATTACTCTATTTCAAGCAATCTAATGCATTTCAAATAAATATACAAGACATTCAATCTTTCACAAGACAGATAAAACCTAAGACAGTAGAATTTCATGCCTGTTAGTCGCTTTAATCCAATTGACTCACTAGTTCTTAAGTTTGAGCCCCTCTTAAAATCATCTTAACAACAAATCCTCCTCAATTCCTCTCACTAATGTTTCCTCACAAAGTACCTCTCAACAAAATATGAACCTCCCAACTAAATTGCAGTAACAATAGGTCGACTCTTTTCTTGCCAACATTTAGTTATCTTTTGCTTCAGTTGATCTTTTTTGTAAAGGGTTTCAGGGTCCCTTCAAAACCTGTTTTACCTTTAATAAAAAACAACATGTTGATCAATTCATATTTGCACATGTTCTATTTTGAAAATTGACTTACAGGTTTAAAAGACTTTTATTGAATTAATGAGTTTATAATATGGTGCCAACAATTCACCATATTCACTGTCATTTTAAAGCTTGTTGTTTCATAGAGGAATAAGTCAATACTCTTATTGGTTGCATTTTATTAAGTTGACTTGGTCATTGATAAAGCATTTAAATGAGTAGACTTCCCTTTAAATAGCGTTGCTTTATTCATTTACAATGTGTGTTGCTTTTGCTAAGTCTTTGACTTGTTCTTTATGTGTTGTGTATGATTCCAAACCAATCATCTACTTTAAAGGTGACACTTACACTTGTTTTGCATCAATGATATTGTTGTTTTCTTAATGCATTATATGCGTTCAACAATTATAGCATGATGTTGGCTCTTATATGAGCCATGTTTTACCTTTAAACATTTCAAATGTTTATATATGAAGACTAAACGTATAATATTCCTACCATCAATATGCTATGTCAATAACATTGTGCTATAAAAATGATGCACTCAAGCATATATAATATGCTTATTACAGTATTTTATGTGTTGGTCAATGATTTCATTTAGAAAATGAAACATTATATGCATTTTATGCACTATGTATAAAGAATACAACCATGTGATTAATACCATGAGCTAGCAAAACCATTAACCCCCACATTTACTTTTTGGTACTAAGTTTTGGGTAAGTGCACCAATCTGTGACACAATTTTGGCTTTTAAGATGCCACTTTTTTTTCTTTTGTTTTTTGAAATCAGCAAAATCTGATTTGCACGAGAAAATGAAGATAGTTATGCTCAAAATTTCAAGATGTGGCAAGAAAAAAAGTTAAAGTGATCCGAGTCTAGTTTCTAAGCTACTATTTTTTTTTTAAAATTAATGAAGATTAAGGGTCTCAAAAAGGGGGGGTGGGGGGCAAAACAAATCATGTTTTTATCAAAAAAATAGCATAGTGCCTGAGGGCTCCCCCCTTTTTGATTGACTTTTTTTTTAGAATTTCAAAAATCTCAATGGTGAGAAATTAGTTAACACCGTGTAGTTTATCCTCATTCTTTCAGATATATTTTTTAAAGAATATATAATATTTTATGAATTTTCAAAGTGGACACATCTTGAAAAGCTAAAATCTGAGCGTGCTCTCCCTTAAATTTTTTGCAAACTAATCAAAAATTTATTCTTTTTTTTTCATCATGTGTAAAATGGAGTCTAGTTTCAAAAAATGTAATTTGTTTCACGTTTCGATGAACGGGAAAAAATCTATCCTAAAACTAGCACATGTTGGTTTTTGACCAAAATCAGAGGCATTTACAATAGAAGCCAGAGGTCAAAACCTTAACTAAATCAAAATGAAAAAATAATTATATATTTAGATAGCTAAGAGAGAGGTTAACGCTATCACGGTTTTTTTATAAATTTGCATTGAAAGACGTGCAAATGAGATAGGGAGCACAAACCAAAATATGAGGAAATTTGGCAAATCCTATCAATTAACACATCCAAAGCAGGCCATTTGGCGAGTGCCAAATTTGGCGTGCGCCAAATGTGATGAGTCATTTGGCAAGCGCCAAATTTGGTGCTCACCAAATTACATGCTTTGCACAGAACCAGAATTTCCCCTCTTTGGTCAACAACTTTGATAATGCTTAGAGTGCATAGTTTGTGATCATAGATGGATAGTTGAAGTTTTACCTTTCATACATTCTCTAACTCGTTACCGTAATTGGATAATTTTTTATCCCTCTGAAGTCTCTATCTCTCAGGTCTCACTCCCTCCCATACGACCTAGACTACTCTCTTAGTCCAATCCCCTCTCTCAGGTCTCTATCCCTCCCACATAGGTACCTAAATAAATCTATCTCACTCCAACCCCCTTTCTCACTCTCCCTCTCTCTCTCCCTCTTTGGTCTTTTTGTCTCTCTCACTCCATCTCCCTCTCTTAGGTTGTTATCTTTCTCTCTTTGTCTCTCTCTTTCAAGTATCTCCCTCCTACCCCCTCTCCCTCTCTTGGGTCTATCCTCACTCCCTCTATCTCTCTCCCATTCCCTCTCTCTCTCACTCTATCTCTCT